>OZ010607.1:5564625-5747125 GCA_963932145.1 Acanthosepion lycidas | reverse complement strand
ACAAATATAGACGCCATAACACAAGATGCAAACGACTCATTAGCAATAAGAATCGGGAGGCCATATTGGAATTTGCAAGGAAGTACAGAGATGAGAGACAAAAGTTCTGGAAGAAAGTTTTATGAATTGATGAGACGAAGATTAATCTCTAACAAAATGATGGAATGGCCAACTTGTAGAGAAAGAAAGGATCTGCTTATAATCCAAAGCATACAAGATCATCGGTGAAGCATGGTGGTAGCAATGTCTGGGCGTGGGATTGTATGGCTGCTTCCGCAACTCGCTCATTCGTATTTATTGATGATGTAACTCATGATGCTAGCAGCAGAATGAATCTAGAAGTCTCCAGAAACATTTTGTCTGCCAATTTACAGAGAAATGTATCCAAACTAATCGGTTGGAAGTTTATCATGCAGATGGACAATGATCCAAAACATACTGCCAACACAACTAAGGAATTTTATCATGGGAAGAAAATAGACAATTTTAGACTGGCCAAGTCAATCATTTGACCATATCTCAATAGAGCATGCATTTGATCTCTTAAAGATGACACTGAAGAAATCCCCCGAAACAAACAAGAACTGAAAGAGGCTGCGTTAAAAGTCTGGAAAAGTATCACACATGAAGACTGCAACAGTTTGATGATGCCAATGGGTCGCAGGCTTATTGCAGTTATTGCAAGCAAGAGTTCTGCAAACAAATATTAAATGTTATTTACTTTAAGATTATCTGTTTCTTTGCTTTTGCTCACCTGAAAAATGGGGAGATCTTATACAAAAGGTGGTGTGGTATGCCCTAAGCTGTTTAACACATCCAAATATATATACCAGGAAATAAAAGCTGAAATTTTGAACTCTTGTCTCATATTCAACTTTTGATGTGAAACCCAAATGTCTTTAGAGAACAACAAAAAACAAAGGAATTGGCCTTGCCGTTCCAATACTTTTGGAGGGCACTATATATATAGTTCCCCTCTTTTAATCACATTTTTCTCTTGCCTCCCACATCCTCTTACTTTTACCCTCTCACTTCCAATGTATATTGGAGTAGTTTTCTTTGGCTTATGCATCCTTCCATTTGCCTGAGGGGACCTCACGGTCGAAACCCGGGTTGCGAGGTTGGTTGGCATTTTAGCCTTTTCTTGATAGATAAATGAAATAAAGAAAAAGAAGTATGTGGAGAGTGTTTAATCACTGAGTAGTATCTTTCCTACCGAAATTGAACACAGATGTCGTTCAGTAATTTGAATACTGATTTTTCAACGTAGACAGACCATCCCAATATGGAAGCTCACACTCTTTGGGTCCTGTCACTGGATCTAACTAACGCATGTATCCACTGTGCCATGATAGATCCACTGACAGGACCCAAAGAGTGTGAGTTCAATACTCGGTTAAGGCAGTGGAGAACTTTCAGAGGGAAATTAACGAGAGATAACTGATATCCATTAAACATGGCACGTGGAACTAGAACAGTCTAACCCAGTGAGCGAAATAAAGGGTTCAGTTCGACATTGCAACCACCTGAAGAAGGCCGGAGCGTACACCGGCCAAAATATAATAAACTATATTTTATGTTCATTATTAATTTTTTTTTTTTGTATTATATATTTTTATTTTGTTTGTTTTTATTGTTAAGCCAATCATTAGAAAATATTATTTTATTTTGTTTTGTTTGATGCTATGGTGGGATTCACGAATTACCTGAGTTTCTCTTTGGCTTCGTAGAAAGATTCGCTGACAAAATAGGCGTCCTGAAATGTGGATATCTGACACTCTTGTTGAATCACGTGGGCAGGATCAAACGGGTACTTTATTGCAGCATCAGTAAGCACGTGCTGAAATGTATTTTAAAAAATTATATATATTTGTGTATTTGGGCAGTAATCCTTCTTTCATGCGCATTTCATTGAAAACAACAGACAAGGTGCTTTTATTTAGTTTTTTTTATACAATTTCTCATGCGATCTATTTTTTTTCTTTTCGGGTGATAAATTATATAAAAACTGTCCGAATGTTCTTTTTATCCAACCGCTTTCGGCTATACATTTAGCCATTTTCAAGGATTAAATATTTTAACTGTTAAATAAGAAAAGAATAAATTGTCTATAGTTGAAACTAAGTTTTTGTTGTTTTTACATTAGTTGTTTACTTGTGTACACGTACTGACACCAAAAATACGCCCAGAATGCAACCCTTTTAAGTTCTATAGTTCAAAAACAAAATAAAAAGCAAGGAAATTGATTAAAAAACGACTGTTTGCGGAAATTTTATGTCGGAATGTTTAAAATGAGAAACTTATGCTCATGATGATTGTTATTTATCCATAACATCACTGATGATGATGATGACGACGTGTAAACACTTCCGGTCCCAGTAGAGAATGCTGGGAGCAAAAACAGAACGAGCGGGATTTTGAAATAAAACAGTCATTGATTTTAACACATCTTATCTCGTCTTTTTTTTTTTTTCACTTCTTTTCACTTCCTTTTTTTTCTTCCACTTATAACAGCCAGTTTCATACAGTTTTATCTTGCACTCTCAGCCCAGTGGAACTGTTATAGTCACACTGTATTAGTCGCCGTTTAGGTTTCTTTCTCGGGAACCTCCTAGGAATTGTTCAGAACCCTTTATTCTATCCACGAGGGTAGATTTTTCTCCTACAGCTTTTCTTGCTGAAGGGTGGAGGATATCTCGTATCCATTAATACTGTATTTCGTTTGGGGGTCTAACAGAATCATGGCTATGTGGATTAAAATGAATATCTGATTTCCTGGCAGTAATGACGTCAAACAACGAGTCAGATATCTGCAGAAAATTCATATACTCTGGTTCAGTAAAAGAACAGGACAAGCGACTTGATCGAAATTTACTACCATTAAAACAATTGCGAATGATCAAAAATCAAAGATATATATTTATAGATTTTTATTTCATTTCCAGAAGAGATGTGCCAAGAACTATTCCATCTTGCATTGTCTACGAGTCAAATATTAACTAAAAGTATGTATTTCAATTACTTTGATCAGTCATATTTCAGAATTATCCGTGGAATTAGGTCTTATTATAGTGTGTTGTAACATAAACGTTTTTAAGTTGGATTTTCACTCAAATTAGAATGGTCATCAAATAGCATTGCGCTATATTTAGCTCAAGCATAAATTTGATGCAAAAGTAGGATTGCAATGTAAAAAGTGAATTTCGTTAGCCATTTTTTCTAACCAATCAGAAACAGCATACATATTTTCTAACCAATCAGAAACAGCATACATATTTTCTAACCAATCAGAAACAGCATACATATTTTCTAACCAATCAGAAACAGCATACATATTTTCTAACCAATCAGAAACCGCATACATATTTTCTAACCAATCAGAAACAGAATACATATTCTGCATTTTGGCTCATCGTTACAATAGGAAAAATGCTGCAGTCTACTAATCTGTTGTTTGTATCATTTGACTTTTTCATACATATGTATAATATAAATATATTGAAAATAAATGTTTTGCCACACAATCACTTTGTAACTTTTATTTTATGAGGTGCGTGCAAAGATACAATATGCCTGATTTGTTCAAGACTACACTGCAAAATGAAGATACGCTGAAAACTTATGCACACGCTTGTTATTTAAGCCAAATATGATTTACGATTTTCGTAATTACTTACACAATACAAGCAACATAACTTTTAACATTTCAATTAACAGTTTTTCTTAAAAATTGACGTTTACTCTTTAATGCAATTTTCATATTTCGTAATTGTATGTTTTTAACAGAAATTTTTTTTTCAAGTAATTTTACGCAAATTACTTCTACAAAATGAATAGCCTCGATGTGATATTAGCAGACATTGTTCCGGTCCCCCTGTTTGGTCTGCATCTTCATCCCATTACATCTAAACAGTTTGTCCCAAGTGATTGGCTGGGCCCAGGTATTTTACCACAATTTGGTCTCTTTCAGTTACCATACCTGAATATCTATGACTAAAATTTTCTTCAAATCTACGAAGTGTTGCAGAAAAGTTCTCATCCAAACCAAAAAGGATTTAGCGAGGTGGGTCGTACCTTCTCGTTGATCATATTAAAAGTAGGATTCTGTACGTATATACGTATGTATGTAACGTTTTAAGACAAAACAATGTTTTATAGCCAGGAGTATTGAATTAAGTTAACATTCACTAAACTAAGGAAAGAAAAAAAAAGCGGAAAAAGCCCAGGTGACTTGAAAATTAATTTTATTTTGGGTTCTATATTCGCGCTTGACTGGAAAAAACTATTAAATGATACTATAGATTACTATCATTTATTTTGAGGTCTACATTCCCACCGGACTGGGAAAAGCTATTAAATGATATTATAGCATACTATTATATATTTTGGGGTCTACGTTCGCATCCGACTGGGAAAAGCTATTAAATGATATTATAGAATACTATTATATATTTTGGGGTCTACATTCGCACCCGACTGGGAAAAGCTGTTAAATGATATTATAGAATACTATTATATATTTTGGGGTCTACGTTCGCATCCGACTGGGAAAAGCTATTAAATGATATTATAGAATACTATTATTTATTTTGGGGTCTACGTCGCACCCGACTGGGAAAAGCTATTAAATGATATTATAAAATACTGTTATTTATTTTGGAGTCTACGTTCGCACCCAACTGAGAAAAGCTATTAAAAGATATTTTTGGGGTCTACGTTCGCACTCGACTGGGAAAAGCTATTAAATTATATTTTTGGGGTCTACGTTCGCACCCGACTGGGAAAAGCTATTAAACGATAATTATAGAGTACTGTCATTTATTTATCTACTTTATTTGCAGGATAAGCGCCGAAAATGTTGGGTGGCGCAAACTGCGATGGATCAAATTCAACGATAATCATCTTTCTTTTTTTTTTCTTTTTTTTTTGCATCATAGTTTCATTTGTGTTGAAGGGTAAAAGGAAGGTCTACACACTTACCTTTAACTCTCCGATTGAAGAAAGAAGGCCGGCGCCGTAAGCCCTGAGGCTGCCCTTTTCTCGACACAACCCAAACTCAATGGTGAAGAAATAACACTAAAATGTTACCAAAAAAAATAAAATAAAATTAAAGAAAAATCAGAAAATGCAACGAATCTCCCAAACTATGAATTACTTTTAAAATTCACCTAATGAAAACCGGAGATTTAACCAGTCAAAAATATATGAGTAAAAAAACTGAAAAAAAAAAATATGTCATCAAATTAATTTACAACAAATTTTTACAGAAAATGGAAACAAAAATGAAAATTATACTTGACATCGGAAAGAAACACTAGAAATTTTTAAGGCACATGAGGAAAGAGGTCTTGGAAATTTTGATACTCACAGGATTGATTGAAATCAAGAGGTACATATCACAACAATTCATAACCTATATGGCGAGCTTGAGTAAATGGATGGCAGGACAGTATTTAGGAGAGATAACAAAGATAAAATTTATTAACAGCTACATAAGACAGGAAATTGTGGAGAGCCATGATCACCAATATCCTGAAGGGACACGATAATAGAAGATAATATAATGAAATAGTGTTCTTTGTTATTTTATTGACTTTTACTAAGTTTACTAACTCTAGATTTGTCTGACACAAGGCCTAAAGTATGGGGTACTCAATGGTGTTCCCTACATTAGTAGCGATTTGTGCAACTAGTTGCTAAATATTTTCAACGGCAAAGCGCTTTAATAACTTAATTTTACTTAGTTTGGCACAAGGCTACAATAGTAGGAACTAGTTTGGCACAGGGCTACAATGATTAAGGAACTCCTGACACTAACTAAATGGTCTGTTGTTCCCAGGTCCACCATGATGGTAACACCTAGTGGGTTCCCAGCAATGGATAAATAGCGGACCCCCAAAAACAAAACACTATGAAAATATAAAAATACATTTTTAGTAAAAATACCAGTAATACTTATTTGTAGTAAAATTACCAACGATACATTTTTAAAGCAAAATGACCAACAATACATTTTACCTGTAGTTGAAGACATAAAATTGTTTTCAAAATATTTAGATTTCGGCATTAAATACCCCATAGAGGTGTTGATCTGCCGTTAAACAAAATCAACCAACCAACTAAATGGTCTCTAAGATTAACTTGCTAATCAATACTCGATGACAGATACCTTCTTCAGGATTTTATTTTCTAGAGAGTTTAATGTGTCAGTTCATATAGAATGTAAAATCATGACAAAAATGAAAGATGTTGATTACTCACAGATGCTAACTTTGCTATTTCCACGTCCGACACCCCAAGGGAGGCCAATCCGAGCTCCTGTGAAAATTGGGCAAAGTCTGGGTCGGCAAAGAGCGGCATATGACCGAGCAATTCATGGCAGCAATCTCTGCAAAAAGAAAAAGATTTTGGTAATTTCTGAAGAATTAATAGCCCTCTTTGGTGGCAGGGTTAGAGTTAATCGAGAGCGTCTGAATTAACCAAAGGAAAAATACGAAAGGAAAATGAGCGATTTTTGTCCCTAGTCCAACGTACTTGTGGGATGCCAACCTTAAACTAATTTTCCGACACTTATACATAACATCAGGAAGAGACAGTTAAACTTTTCAAGAAACATAATGAGGAAAGAGGGCTTGGAAAACTTGATACTAACAGGACAGATTGAAGGTAAGAAGAACAGAAAAGAAAACGCATAACCTGCCTAGCGAGCTTGTGTAAATGGATAGCGGAACAAAGTTTAGGAGAGATAACGAAAGGGCAACATTTATTAAGGGCTACAAACGATAGAAAATAGTGGAGAGCCATCATCGCCAATGTCCTGAAGAGACACGGCATATAAAAGAAGAAGAAGAAACTGAGTAAATCTATGACGAAATAAGGTTCAGGAGAGATAACAAAAAGACAAAAATTATTAAGAGCTACAAAAGACAGGAAAAAGTGGAGAGCCATCATCGCCAACGTCCTGAAGAGTCACGACACATAGAAGAAGAAGAAGAAGAAACTTGAGTAAATGTATGGCGAAACAAGGTTTAGGAGAAATAACAAAAAGACAATTTATTAAGACCTACAAAGGACAGGAAATTGTGGAGAGCCATAATTGGCAAAGTCCTGAAGGGACACGGCATATAGAAAAAGAAGATTTATTTTTATATCCCTTGATGCATTTTCTCTCAGATTATTTTTATTTTTATTTTTTCTCCAACTCCAAAATATATACTTTTTACCCTCTTCTTTTTCTTCATTTTCTTTTTCTTCATTTTCTTTTTTTTTTTCTTTTCTGTTTGAATACTGATAATTTTTTTTTTTTTTTTACAAGCGAATCTTTCAGTTAACAATTAATCTTTTTTTCTAATTTTACTTCTAAAACCATTTTTCCCCATTACTCTCTTTCTCATTACTCCCATTTTTGTTCATTCATCTTCCGATTGCCTGAAAACTTCCCCGTCATTTCTAATTAACGGGTGAGAATATCATTCAAAAGCTAAACTAAATCCATCTTTTCATCTTTCCGCACACAAACTTTCTCCTTCCAATTTTCCAAGAACTCATTTCAGAAGGATTGAAACCCAACTTGAAAAATTAACTTGGATTTAAACAAATGATGGTTGATCCATCCAGACATCGTAATAAAAGAAAAGTCTAAAGGTGTAATTTTAACGACGGCTTAGTTTGTTCGCCATTTTAACGACTTTTTACTTGACTGGCGGGGAAACGCATCAAGCAGAGAATCCCTCTAAATGAACATTAGTGGCTCTTGGTTCCATGATATATGAAATTGTTTAGGTCTTATGCAAGACTTGTTCTTCAGGGTATCACTAGAGTAAAAGCAGTTAATTTGGTAACATCTCCATGTAAAACTTAACTGATAGTATTAAGTTTCATGGAACTAGAATATTCGACCAGATTTAGTTACTCTTTGCCAGTATTGGGAACATGTCACTAAAGAGACATTTGGGAAAACCCAACTGGAATTGAAACCCGACTCGTCGATTTTGTTTCTTCCCATAAAACCGTCATGCCACTTGGCTTAGATTGTAGCTTAAGAGAGAAAAAAGAGTACTTATATAAAACAATTGTTCTTCCCACTATTAATTAATGATCAATCAACACAGTTGATCAGTTTTGTTGAGAAATTGTGGTGTATAAAAAATGTTTTCTTTTTTTATTCTCTAGAAAGATTGTTTCTTGAAGCTTAAGTGATGATTGCCACTTCTTTACAGAAGAAGATAATTTATTCTTACTTTTAAAATAAAGATTTCTTTGATCATTAAGCTTAAAGGATTATTAAAACGATAAAAAATAAAAACGGATGAAATATGGTAAAAATCCTTAATTAAATTAAAAGAATATTAAAAACGTTATAAAACAAAGAAAGCTAGTAAAATGATAAGTATAACGCTTTTAAAACGATAAAAAAATAAAAATAGATGAAATATGGTAAAAAAGCCTATCCTTAATTTTTAAGTGGTAAAACACAATTAAAAGAATATTAAAAGAAGGAAAGCTAGTAAAATTATAAGTATAAGGCTCTTAAAACAATAAAAAGTAAAAATAGATAAAATATAGTAAAAAAAAATAACTCGCATTTACAAACAATTTATAAAAGCCTATCATTTATTAAATGGTAAAACATTTACAGTTAAAAGGATATAAAAGAAGGAAAGTTAGTAAAATGATAAAAGAAATAAAACCCAATTAAGAATGCTTTAAAAGAAAATACAGCCAGTTCACATTTTATGATAGTCACTACAACTTACAGTGCATTGTCATGATAATGTCCATACAAGTGGCCCTTTAAACCTACTGCATTCTTACAAGCTTTCTTGCATAAATAACAAATGAATGACGTAATGAGAGTTTTGAAGGTTATTTTGTTTTCATTAAATCTATTAATTAGAATTAGAAGCTTAAATAATACACTATATAAAATGCCTTTCGATTATTTTAGCTTTTCTTAAAGATTTCGGGTGCTAGTGGGCAGGTTTTCTTTTATATCGCATTTTAAAGCATCACAATTAACCGTCCTTAAATGCTTATATCATTTTGGGAGGCAAAAAGGTCAGATGTTGATTCATTTTCTTCACAACAAACCACGATGATCTGTATCTGCCTCCTAGGTAAGACGATGAACTACATCCGCCTCCTAGGTAAGACGATGAACTACATCCGCCTCCTAGGTAAGACGATGAACTACGTCCAATAGCAAGGCCTCTGATCAAGAGGTTTTGAGGAGCGTGGAACCGCCTCTTCCCAGGTACACACTGACCCGGCGTGGTAGCACCTGTTAGGGTTTCATGGGCAAATAGTTAACCCTCAAACTGCGGGAAAAGCACTATGAAAGTGTAAAAATAGGTTTTAATACCAGCAATACATTTTTGTAAAAAAAATATTGCCAGCAATAAAAAATCTTGTGGGCATTAAATAACCCATTGAGGTGTTGATAGGCCGTAAAACAAAGGAAACCAAACCAAGCAAAAGGATGAGATGGCATCGTAACAGAAATGCTCTCAGCTTTAGATGACTTCGGCAAGACGTAATAAACAAATGTCGACATGCCGGGGTCCTCAGTAAATCTATCTTTGTAGCGTTACATAAGAAACCAGATGCAAATGAACGCGACCCTCCATCCGACAATCAGTTTAAGGAGCCACGTATGCTAACGATGCGAATCCTGATGAATAACTGCGTAGTAGAATTTGACTTGAAATAGGACAAGAACAGTGCGACTTTGTCAAGGACACTGGAACAAGGAATGCAATATTTACTATTAGAATGATATCGGAGTGAGAAATACAAATGAAGAAGGAGGTATACTTGTTGTATAGATTACACAAAAGCATTTGATAAGGTATGGCACAAGGGTGTATTTGAACTATTAGGAAAACTCGATATAATTTGAAAGGATTTTAGGATAATTCAGACCTTATACTGGGAGAAAACCGCACTATATGTGGATCGAAAATGAATTGAATAGATACATAAAAACAGAAAGAGACATAAGACAAGGTTGTGTCTTCTCTCCAGATATATTCAAGCTCTACAGCGAGTCACTGGAGATCCTTCCAGAATTTATTATTGGCGAGAGTAATTATGCAGGAGAAGGTATACTTGTTTTATAGATTATACAAAAGCATTTGATAAGGTACGATACAAGGATGTATTTGAACTATTAGGAAAACTCGATCTATTTGGAAAGGATTTTAGAATAATCCAGAACTTATAATGGGAGAAAACCGCCCTGTATGTGGATCAAAAATGAATTGAGTTGATACATAAAAACAGAAAGAGATATAAGACAACGTTGTGTCTTCTCTCCGGACATATTTAAACTCCACGTTGAGGCACTGGAGATCCTACCAGAATTTATTATTGGTGTGCGTAATCTTAACAATATAGGTTGACATTTCTTTTTTCCTGTTTTTATCTTTGGAAATGATATGAAGTCAAAAAATAAAAGGTAAACGAATTTGGAAATGTAGAAAATATGATAAGACGACAAGACATGCAATAGGTTTTAATGTTCTCGACATTACTTTCTGAGAAGTAAAATTGAATTGTCTTTCTATCATTGGTACACAATCTTTTATCTTGGAATCATAAACTTTTTTAAACAGAAATGTTCGTTTTTCATTCATTTTTACTGTAAATACTGTTAGATCATTTTGTTGAATATATATATATATATATATATATATATATATATATATATATATATATATAAAAGCAAATTTCATCGAGTTCTAATCAATGCTATTTTGCAGCGAATGTACGTGTTGTGTTTAAAACAAGATCTGTTCTTCCATCCATGAGTAAGGATGTTCTACCTCCTCATCATATTAATTCTGTAATTTATCAATTTAAATGTAGTTGCGGTGCCGACTACATAGGTAGAACTACACAACGCTTGGATGTTAGAATCAAGCAACACGTGCCTGCTAAAATTTATAATAAAAATTTTTCGATTGGTGATACCGCTCGAAACACATACGGGTCATCTATAGCGGATCATTTCATAAATAGTCCTGGTTGTGCGGTGGACTTCAGTGTGAATTGGTTTTCTGTGGTGTCCACTTCACACTCGTTGTTCCATCTGAAGGTGTTGGAGACGCTGTTTATCAAGTCTGGGCGACCTTCTCTTTGTAAACAGAGAGATTGTTTGCTTGGGCTTGCTCTTCTGGGTCTCTAGCATCTTCAGGTGTTACAACTGTCCCTTCCGTTCATTCACGTCACCCATATATTTTTTTTCTCCTTGTTCATAATTTTTCCCCCCGTTTACAGCTCTGAAGAGAGGGGGCGAAACCGGTCGGCTGGTATTTTATTTTAATAACATCATGGTCCAATGTAAAAATATTCTTGTTTTTAACGCCGTAATAAAGTTTTGTACCACAAAAAATATTTTTAAATATATATATGTATATATTCAAATGAGGGAAAGAACAGATGGGGTAAAAATCCACTCTTTACTTTTTCTTACTTTAAAAAACAAAGTGCTCAGAGTAAAGCAAATTATTATTATTATTATTATTATTTTTTTTTTTTTTTTTTATAAAAAAAAATAATAAAACATTTTGAAATCGCAACACAAAAGTGTCCATGTTTCAATACTTTGATTGTACTTCTTCAGGCGATGGTGAGTAACTGGTGATTAAATGATTTTTAAAGAAATTTAAAAGCAAAGTGTTACCTCTTTTCCGAAATTTAAAGGGGGGGGACATAAAATCAGAATCAAAATTAGACTTGTGGGTATGTCTTGATTAACCAATTAAACGTCAGATCTATGCTAAATCCACCCCCACTTTCGGAAAAGAGGTAACAATTGTCTCGCGGGATCTATTATGACTAAATAGCGAGTTCGATCCTTACTGGGTGCTCCATGTTCGGACAAAGGACGGTAAATGCGACACTGAGATCTGTACACGTATCGGGATAGCCAAGGACACATTCCAAAAGCTGGGCAGAGCATTACGAGACAGGAGGATTTTTTTGGTAACAAAGAAAAGAATACTGAGTTGTTACGTGACATCTGTCCTTCTTTACGGACGTGAATGTTGGCCGGTTTCCCCAAAGATGAAGAAGAGAGTCGAGGCGACGGAGATGTGGTTCTACAGAAGGATGCTAAGGATATCGAGCGTGTGAGCAACGATGAGGTCTTAGAGAGGATGCAAACCAAAAGGAGGCTTATACTTAACATCAGGAAGAGGCAGCTGAAGTTCCTGGGACACACAATGAGAAAGGAGGGCCTGGAGAATCTGATACTCACGGGTCGAATAGAGGGAAAAATAGACAAGAGAAAACAACGCGTGACATAACTAGCAGCCTTAAGTAAATGGATCTGGGGGTGGCAGAGGGAAGGAACTTGTTGAGAGCTGCAAGTGATAGGAGGAGGTGAAGAGCCACGATCGCCTACGCCCTGAAAGGATACGGCACATAAAAAGAAAGAAGCCATATCTAAGCTACGCTTAGAAAATCATGATGGACCTCGAGGCGGTGTAATGGTTAGCGAGCTTGTCTGGCTAGAACAATTACGACTGAATAGTGAGTTCGATCTTCACTGAGTGCCCTCTACTTTCTGCCTTGTGCCACACCTAAGATACGCTTGGAAAATCACTATAGGGGTAACATATTTTGCTGCTATTGCCGAGGTAGATAAGGTACGAGCGTGAAAAGTTATCGATCCGACTCACTTCCTTAAATCAATATTTCAATAATTAAACATCAATTATTTTTAAGTATTAAAGAAACTCGAGAAAGGTTTTTAGATTGATTTTGTTTGGTTTGCTTTACGGCTTATCAACCTTAATGGCTTACTTAATGCCGACAAGATTTTTATTGCTGGTAATATTTTTTTCCAAAAATGTATTACTGGTAATAACGTATTGCTTTTAATAATCTTTCCTCAAAAATTTATTGCTAGTATTAAAACCTACTTTTAAACTTTCATAATGTTTTGACCCCAGTTTGGAGGTTAGCTATTTGCCCATACTTGGGACCCTAACAGGTACTACCACACCAGGTCAGGGTAGACCTGGGAACACCAGCAATTAAGAGGTGGTTCCACACTCCTCAAAACCTCCTTGCTGTCAAACGTAGTTTATCGTCTTACCCAGGACAGAAGGTTGTTCGAGTTTGGTAAGGTTATAGTTCAAGGTCTTTTCGGTTGGGTCGAGAATTTTCAGCACCCCTCTCGTAGTTATGCAAGAAACATTTAACCAAGTGATCACTAAGCAATTCTCATCATTGTCAAACAACGTGACTTACCAGTAGCGAGAGGTTTATTTAAGATATCTGGCGCTAGAACATAGACCAGGGAAAAGTGATTTCAAACCTTTTTTACGAAACTGATATTTGAAGTCAGCTCACAGATTCCATTTTAACAGTTGCACACTAGTAAAATCGGGGATTAATTATAGGTTTAATAAAAAAAAATCATAAGCTTCAACCAGCAAGGCTCAGTACAAACTCTCTCAAGTGAATTAATAAAATCTATCGAATCTTTTACATATCTAGAAAGCGAGATAAATGAAAAGGTTGTGAAAATTTACATAGCTGAAGCCTAGGCCGCTTTGAATGAAATGAATGTAATCTGGAAATCTGATTTACCAGACAACCTGAAACGGAGATACTTTCGCGATACTGTAGAGTCGGTTTTAATGTATAGTGTCACTACTTCGGCATTAATTGCTTGCCGCAACCTACATTCGGAAGCTGAGAGCTATTCTTAATATCTCTTGGAAACAACATCCAACTAAATGACATCTCTATTTGACCCATCCTTGAAACTTCTAGAATCTTACACTAACGCGGAATGCGTTTTTCAGGACACTGCTGGCGAGCAAAACAAGAACTTGCGAGTGATCTATTGCCCTGGGCACTTAGCTATCGAGCAAAATGGATATGTCGTCCAGTAATCATCTACATTGACCGACTATGTTATGACACAGAATGACACCGTAACGAAATTCCAACTTTGATACAGGATCGTGATGGTTGGCATGATAGACTCGCGGATGTCCGAACGAATAATTTTTTTAAAAATCAGCATTAATTATATGTTTCTATTTATAATCCATTAATGGCCACGATCCTAAAAATGAAACGGTCGGAATTAATGAGTTAACATAATGAAATTGTCGAAATTAATGAGTTAACATAATGAAACGGTCGAAATTAATGAGTTAACATAATGAAACGGTCGAAATTAATGAGTTAGTATAACGGAACGGTTGAAATTAATGAGTTAACTCAAGCATAAAATTGAACAAATTGTAAGTTTAGATTGTGTGGAAAAATTTTATATAAAAATTAAAGTCTGTGGCATAGATACTGCTATCCATCCTAAAAGAAATATTTTTAGGTGAGGTGAATAAGTTATGGCACAAGGCTCAGGGTCATCTTCCCGACATCCCCTCCAGGTTCCAGAAGTATTAACACGTAAGCAATTTTAGAAAGAAAGGTTACCAAAATCGAAATACTTATATTTTGAATAAAATTAGCATTTCATGGTGTTTAAGATATGAAAAATCAATAATTTTTATAATATCATAACAGTGGACAATAATAACCATGGCAATTCTAAGTTCATTCGTCATTTCTTACATATCCACTCAGTGTATTTTACAATTATATAAGTAGACTATGTAAACATTTATAAATGGTCCCAGTATACACCTGCAATCAGTGTTGCCCTCAGGTGTTATAATGATCTTTTCTACTGGACACACCTATATTCATTCTTGGGCAATTCGACTAGAGAGCAGATATGTTACAAAAAATAATTTTACACACATACGGTTCCGGAGTATAGAACGGGTCGGAGCTATGGCGGATGTACTGCGTGCAGTGGAAGACACGGAAGGCCAAGCCCGCCAAAAAGTCACGTGAGGATAAGTAACCAGCAACGGGGCGAAGAGTGAAGCCGGTCCGGGCTAGAAAACAAAAGAGGACAAGAGTATACCAGTTTCGGTTCAGTAATTCAGTGAAAGTTACGATTTCGAAAAGATAGAAAACGAAAAGAAAAATTATATAAACGGGAGAATAAAACTACAAAAGAAAGAAAGAAAACAAAAAAAATATATACAAAGAAAAAAAACTACAAAGAAAAGTTATATAAAAGAAGTGAACTAAAGAAAGAGAAAGAAAGAAAGAAAAGAAAAGAAAAGAAAGAAAAAGAAAAGAAAAGAAAGAAAAAGAAAAGAAAGAAAAAGAAAAGAAAGAAAAAGAAAAGAAAAGAAAAAGAAAAGAAAGAAAAAGAAAAGAAAGAAAAAGAAAAGAAAGGAAAAAAGAAAAGAAAAGAAAGGAAAAAAGAAAAGAAAAGAAAGGAAAAAAGAAAAGAAAAGAAAGGAAAAAAGAAAAGGAAAGAAAAAAGAAAAGGAAGGAAAAAAGAAAAGGAAAGAAAAAAGAAAAGGAAAGAAAAAAGAAAAGGAAAGAAAAAAGAAAAGGAAAGAAAAAAGAAAAGGAAGGAAAAAAGAAAAGGAAGGAAAAAAGAAAAGGAAAGAAAAAAGAAAAGGAAAGAAAAAAGAAAAGGAAAGAAAGGAAAAAAGAAAAGGAAAGAAAGGAAAAAAGAAAAAGGAGAGAAAGAAATGAAACAAAAAAATTGTATACAAAGAAAAAATTGAACGAAATAAAGAAAAAGAAAAAACGAAAAGAAAATTATATAAAAGAACTGAACGAAAGAAAAAGAAAGAGAAAGAGAAAAAGAAAGAGAAAGAGAAAAAGAAAGAGAAAGAGAAAAAGAAAGAGAAAGAGAAAAAGAAAAGAAACAATTATATAAAAACAAAGAATTAAACTAAAGAAAGAAAGAAAACAAAAATTATATACAAAGAAATAACTGAAAGAAAAATGAATGAAAAGAAAGAAAACGAAAAGAAAAATTATATAAAAAAGAATTTAATGAAAGAAAGAAAGAAAGAAAGAAACATTATATAAAAGAAAGAAAGAAAAAAGAAAGAAATAAAAGAGAAAGGAAATAAATTATTTAAAAACTAAGAACTGAACTAAAGAAAGAAAAAAGAGAAAGAAAGAAAAAGAAAGAAGTGAACGAAAGAATAAAAGAGAAAAGAAAGAAAACGAAAAGAATTGAGCTAAAGAAAGAAAGGAAGGAAACGAAAAATTATATACACAGAAAGAACTGAACGAAATAAAGAAAGAAAGAAAACAAAAAGAAAAATTATATAAAAGAAAGAATTTTTTTTTTAAGCATTTCGCCCAAAGCAAGGCGGGAGCCACTAGGACGCAAGGGGTTACAGAAAATTTAGAGCAAGATCAGATAGGAGTGATAGAAGAAAGGATCAGAGTAGTGGATAGATCAAGGCAACTGGAGATGTCGATTGACATTACACTTGAATAGCTGGAGATTATAGCTCACAGGGAAACAGGAATAGGGAAGGGAGTTCCACAGGCGAGAGGTGCGAGGCATGAAGCTATTGGAGTAGAAGAGATGGCTACATTTAGGAGTTTCGACAGTGAAGGGGTGAGAGCGGGATGCCAGCCTCGTATGGCGCTTGAACTCATGACGTCTGCGAACCAGCGAATGCATCTCCTCGGAGCAATTTCCATGGAAGTATTTGTAGAACAGACAGAGGGAGGCGACGGCGCGTCTGTGAGAAAGTGACTGTAGACGAGACGACAGAGCAGGGCCAACTACATTGCATATCCGCCTCTGGAGCCTATCAAGAACCCCGAGGCAAACAGAAGGGGCACCAGACCATATATGGCAGCAATACTCCATGCAAGGGCGAATTGTAGATCTGGAGGATCGACTCCGGGGAGAAAAACTTCCTGGCTCGGCTCAGGGAGCCAACTTTCCTTGCGGTGGACGAAGCAATTGACTCAATGTATTTATTCCATCTCAGGTCAGCAGTCAACGTGAGACCGAGCAGCCGCAGAGAGTTGCTCTCGAGAAGTTGAGCGTCAGACATTCTAATGGAGGGAAGGGAAGGATCTCTGTGGTGATTAATAGAGAGCAGTTTTGTCTTAGAAGCGTTGAAGTTGACCAGCCAATTCTTGCCCCAGTTCACAATCGATTGGAGGTCGTTTTAGAGACGCACGGCCAGGTGAGTTTAAAGAAATAAATAGAGAAAGAAAGAAAAAAGAAAGAAAGAAAAAGAAAGAAAGAAAGAGAATTGAAAGAAAGAGAAAAGAAAGAAAGAGAAAAGAAAGAAAGAGAAAAGAAAGAAAGAAAAAGAAAAAGAAAGAACAAGAAAGAAAGAAAGAAGAAAGAAAGAAAGAACAAGAAAGAAAGAAAAAGAAAGAAAAAGAAAGAAAGAAAAAGAAAGAAAGAAAAAGAAAGAAAGAAAAAGAAAGAAAGAAAAAGAAAGAAAGAAAAAGAAAGAAAGAAAAAGAAAGAAAGAAAGAAATTATATACGAAGGAAGAATTGAACTAAAAGAAAAAAGAAAGAAAGAAAAAAAAAAAGAAAAGAAAAAAAGAAAAGAAAAAAAGAAAAGAAAGAAAGAAAAGAAAGAAAGAAAAAAAGAAGAAAGAAAAAAGAAAGAAAGAAAAAAGAAAGAAAGAATTGAACTAAAGAAAAGAAAAAAGAAAGAAAAGAAAAAAGAAAGAAAGAAAAAAGAAAGAAAGAAAGAGAAAAGAAAGAAAGAAAAAAGAAAGAAAGAAAGAAAAAAGAAAAAAGAAAGAAAAAAGAAAGAAAAAAGAAAGAAAAAAGAAAGAAAAAAGAAAGAAAAAAGAAAGAAAAAAGAAAGAAAAAAGAAAGAAAAAAGAAAGAAAAAAGAAAGAAAAAAGAAAGAAAAAATTGAACTAAAGAAAAGAAAAAAGAAAGAGAAAAGAAAAAAGAAAGAAAGAAAAAAGAAAGAAAGAAAGAGAAAAGAAAGAAAGAAAGAGAAAAGAAAGAAAGAAAGAGAAAAGAAAAAGAAAGAAAGAAAAAAGAAAAAAGAAAAGAAAAAAGAAAAAAAAGAAAGAAAGAAAAAAGAAAGAAAGAAAAAAGAAAGAAAAAGAAAGAAAAAAGAAAGAAAAAGAAAGAAAAAGAAAGAAAAAGAAAGAAAAAGAAAGAAAAAGAAAGAAAGAAAGAAAGAAAGAAGAAAGAAAGAAAGAAGAAAGAAAGAAAGAAAGAAGAAAGAAAGAAAAAGAAAGAAAAAGAAAGAAAAAAGAAAGAAAAAGAAAGAAAAAAGAAAGAAAAAGAAAGAAAAAAGAAAGAAAAAGAAAGAAAAAGAAAGAAAGGAAACAAAAATTATATACAAAGAAAGAATTGAACTAAAGAAAGACAAAAAAGAAAAGTAAGAAAAAGAAAAGAAAAAATTATATACAAAGAAATTAAAAAATAAAGAATTTATTCATTTTCGCTCTATGCATTTCTATGTACACGTCTATATGCATCTGTGTACTTTGTCTGTACACGTCTATACGCATGTGTGTACTTTGTCAGTATCAAAGAAAGTAAAATATTTGTGCACGAACCTTTTAAAAATCTTGACACGTCCTCAAGTTGCGGAATGTTGTCCTCCCTGTAAATAATAAAAAAACAAAAACAAAGAAAACTTTTTCTTATAATCAATTTCATTGTTCCCATTTCTGGCGAAGAATTTCTTTGAAAACAACAAAAGAGATGTTTTCTTCTCATATGCTCATAAAATCGAACAATTACCAAAATAAAGAAATAACAAGACAATTGTCAATAAGGAGGACATAAAAAACCCCACATAAGACTAGAATAATTTACAAAGCAGCTTAATTTCATTTCAAACTGAATGGATAAATACCAACTATTACGATCAAATGTAATCGGCGTGAAGAGATTGATTCATACCCACTTTGCCAAGGGCATTACTGCGAATTATACGCAAACTTTCATTCTTTCTTTCTTTTCTATAATTTTCTTTTCGTTTTCTTTCTTTCTTTCCTTCAATTCTTTCTTTCTATATAATTTTTCTTTTTTTTTCTCTTTCTTTCTTTCTTTCCTTCCTTCAATTCTTTCATTCTTTCTTTCTTTTCTATAATTTTCTTTTCGTTTTCTTTCTTTCCTTCCTTCAATTCTTTCTTTCTATATAATTTTTCTTTTTTTTTCTCTTTCTTTCTTTCTTTCCTTCCTTCAATTCTTTCTATATAATTTTTCTTTTCTTTCTTTTTCTCTTTCTTTCTTTTCTATAATTTCTTTTCGTTTTCTTTTCTTTCTTTCTTTCGTTCAATTCTTTCTTTGTATATAATATTTTGTTTTCTTTCTTTCTTTCGTTCAATTCTTTCGTTTTCATAATTTTTCTTTTCTATAATAATTTTTTTCGTTTTTCGTTTTTCTTTCGTCCAATTCTTTCTTGGTAAATTATTTTGTTGTTTTCTTTCATTTTTTCTCAGCCGGTGTTTGAACTCGGCATGCTAACTCGATAAACGCTCCGCCACCAGCATATACACATATATGTATGCATGTGCGTATGTATGTATGTACGAGTGTATATATTATTTTTGCACCAACCTAATATGTATGCATAGCTCTGTGCGTGTTCCCCACCTAATATGGAGTAAAACGAATGTGTTTCTACAGCGGTTTATCTAAAGATATCTGCAATTGCTTGGCAGAGTCGACAAAGATCAAATTAAACCCTAAATTTGTATTTAAATATAATGGTGATGTATAGTTTAGAGAATAGATCTTCGGTGCCATTTTATTGCCTGTAAGCACACATGCCAATAACTGACAAGTGAGTATCAATTGGAAACATTCGATTTGTGACGATTTCTATCAACAAACTTTAACTTACACCCTGATTGATTTCATTCTGAACACTAAGTACTTAACGATATTTTATGAATAAGCTGACAAAGGCTTTAAATTACTCTAGCCGTAAATATAATTCTTACCTGTAGCCACAATACTTTGATAAAAGCGGCAAGTTCTTCCGGTACTGGCTGCAGGAATGGGTCGGGTATAATTTAGTCAGTTCTCGAAACACGGTACCCCTGATAAGTAGAGAGAAAAAAGTAAAGATTTTTTCAATTTTTGTCTTGTGTTTTTTTTTTTGTTTTTTTGTTTTGTTTTGTTTTTTTTGTTATGATTTTGACAGAATTTAATTTTCTCTCCGCCAAAACAGAAGTGATATACATCTGAGGAAGTCAGTAAAGCACACCAGCATGTAGTGATCGAAATGACATAGATATGGATATTAGTTCAAATAATTCATGCAAAGCTACCTTTTTTAAGATTGGGTTTTGAAAGAAAGAAAGAATTGTAATAAAATAATGAGGTAAAGGATTCTTCGTTATTAACTTCATATTTATTAAATTAAATAAAAATAAACAGACAGATAAGAAAAGACTGAGGTTACGTAGACAGACAGATATGAAAAGAGTGAAGTTACAGACAAATATGAAAAGCCTTAGATACTTAGACAGATATGAAAAGACTGCGGTTACATAGATGAAAAGACTTAGATAAAGTAGATAAGATAGAAATATTCTCGTTGCTACTTACCAAGTTTTCACTTCTTCTTCGGTGTATTGCATTCTGGGGATTGGTTGGCCACTTGAAAGGAAATAAAATGAATTAAAATTTAAAGTTTGAATTCGTACGAGGCTCATTTGAAAGAAAAACAGGAATGAAAACAAAAGTGAGTTGGAATAAATAAAATAATGTAAAGCACAAAATTACTTACTATTTATAATTGTAGGCAATTTCTGCAAATCGAATTCGACGCTTTCGATAAGACTCATCTTTGAATCCCTAAAAATAATGAATTGTTTCACACGGTATGAACAAAAATGCAATTATTATTCAGTCCTGAATTCATTTTTTAATTAAATTATAAACACTTTAAAATTCTAAAAGCTGCGGACATTTGAATAGATAGATAGATAGATAGATAGATAGATAGATAGATAGATAGATAGATAGATAGATTGTGTTATATCTTCTTTCCACTGAACGAAGATGACACCATTATGAAATATAATTGGAGTCGACATAGTCTAACTGAATTCTGTAGTATGGATATAAGGCTTGCTCCCGGCGAGCTCTCTGCTGACGATTCTCGGCGTTAGTATATATGCTACTTGTTCGAATCTAAGTTATATTCTGGAGAGATGTGTTCATATCCAAAACAGACAGATAGGTTTATATGAACAGACTTAGATAGACAGACAGACATGGATACATATACATAGACAGACAGACAGACAGACATGGATACATAGATAGATAGACAGACAGACATGGATACATAGATAGATAGACAGACAGACATGGATACATATACATAGATAGATAGACATGGATACATATACATAGATAGATAGACATGGATACATATACATAGATAGATAGACATGGATACATATACATAGATAGACAGACATGGATACATATACATAGATAGACAGACATGGATACATATACATAGATAGACAGACATGGATACATATACATAGATAGACAGACATGGATACATATACATAGATAGATAGACAGACAGACAGACATGGATACATATACATAGATAGACAGACAGACAGACATGGATACATATACATAGATAGACAGACAGACAGACATGGATACATATACATAGATAGACAGACAGACAGACATGGATACATATACATAGATAGACAGACAGACAGACATGGATACATATACATAGATAGACAGACAGACAGACATGGATACATATACATAGATAGACAGACAGACAGACATGGATACATATACATAGATAGACAGACAGACAGACATGGATACATATACATAGATAGACAGACAGACAGACATGGATACATATACATAGATAGACAGACAGACAGACATGGATACATATACATAGATAGACAGACAGACAGACATGGATACATATACATAGATAGACAGACAGACAGACATGGATACATATACATAGATAGACAGACAGACAGACATGGATACATATACATAGATAGACAGACAGACAGACATGGATACATATACATAGATAGACAGACAGACAGACATGGATACATATACATAGATAGACAGACAGACAGACATGGATACATATACATAGATAGACAGACAGACAGACATGGATACATATACATAGATAGATAGACAGACAGACATGGATACATATACATAGATAGATAGACAGACAGACATGGATACATATACATAGATAGATAGACAGACAGACATGGATACATATACATAGATAGATAGACAGACAGACATGGATACATATACATAGATAGATAGACAGACAGACATGGATACATATACATAGATAGATAGACAGACAGACATGGATACATATACATAGATAGATAGACAGACAGACATGGATACATATACATAGATAGATAGACAGACAGACATGGATACATATACATAGATAGATAGACAGACAGACATGGATACATATACATAGATAGATAGACAGACAGACATGGATACATATACATAGATAGATAGACAGACAGACATGGATACATATACATAGATAGATAGACAGACAGACAGACATGGATACATATACATAGATAGATAGACAGACAGACAGACATGGATACATATACATAGATAGATAGACAGACAGACATGGATACATATACATAGATAGATAGACAGACAGACATGGATACATATACATAGATAGATAGACAGACAGACATGGATACATATACATAGATAGATAGACAGACAGACATGGATACATATACATAGATAGATAGACAGACAGACATGGATACATATACATAGATAGATAGACAGACAGACATGGATACATATACATAGATAGATAGACAGACAGGACAGAAAGACATGGACATATATACATACATACGTAAATACACACATAGAGAAAGAGTTTTGAAACTTTTTGTCCATACTATAAATTTTGGTATAAATGAAGTTATTTTGCAACGCCCCCTCTACAAACCACAAGGTGACGGTGACCTGATTTTCCCGCAATTTTTTTTCATTATTATTATTGACATATTTGCATAAACCTTTTCTTCTGTGCATATTTTTATACAAACTGATATTTTCAACCAGATTTGGCATGAGTTAATTAATAGTAAGAATGGTGCAACATAATCTTCCTTTCCACAATTCTTCTTGTGCCAAACTCGTCAGAACTTATTAGACATGAATAACAACTTCAATTTTTATTGTCGATGCTGATTAGCATCAACTTAACGCTAACCCTCAAGTGTGTCGAATTTGCATCTTTTTTTTTCATCTTAAATGTTTGTCTAAACAGAAGAAATTAACTTACAGGATGGTCTGCATCTAATTCGGCTCCATACATCAACACCCGATTGGCAAATTTGTCAAGCTCCGAGATTTTTCGAGGAAACCAGACAACATCGTCTGCGGAGAAAATATAAAATCAATCAGAATTTAAAAGAAAACAAAACAACATCTCTATGGGTTATTTAATGCCGAAGTCTAAATATTTTGTACGCAATTTTATTTTATTTTGGTGATAATAATGGTTTAGTGTTTGATACAAATCTTACTAATTAACCCATAGCTGGACGGAAGAGAGGTCAACTCATACCTATCCCAGGGGTGAATGTAACGAACCCAACTGGAATTGAAACACGGCTCTCCGATTAACAATTCCGAGTCATTATCCCTTACACCACCCGCAAATTCAAGCCTACAGCACCCGGTATTCCCAAACAGTCACACATCTAGGTACTGACCAGGCTCGACGTTGCTTAACTACGGTGATCCATCTATCAACTCGACGTTTTCTATTCAACACAAAACGCATTAACTTGAATACGACACATTATTTTCTCTCTCTCTCTCTCAAAACGGGGGTGATTGTAGCTCTCCACAGCTTCCTTTCTTTTGTTTCTTTCCGTCATACTTTCTCCTTTACGACACATCTTTATTTCTTTGGTACTCGTCCATCTCTTCATTTGCTCAAACTTGACAGGTAGGTAACCCTTCTTTTTCAATGTCCCCTTTTGAGTATTAAGTTCTCTTAGCCTTCCGTCCTCATTATGCGTATCCAAAATTTTAATTGTTTTTATTTTGTTTTTTTCCTAATCGTTATCAACAGTTCTATATAATTCTTTTTCTTAAAACTTCCTCGTTTGTCATATGCTCTGTCCATGATATTCTTAACTTGCATTTTGAGAACCATTGTTGGTTCAAATCTTTTCATTTTTGACGAATCTGTCCAGTATTCACAGTCATAAAGATTAGACTTTACATAGCAGTTCAGCTCTAATATCTTCGTTTCTAATGTTATGGTCATTCTAACAATGCCTAGCTTACATTACT
Source organism: Acanthosepion lycidas (assembly GCA_963932145.1). Taxonomy (NCBI): domain Eukaryota; kingdom Metazoa; phylum Mollusca; class Cephalopoda; order Sepiida; family Sepiidae; genus Acanthosepion; species Acanthosepion lycidas. Next base: position 5,722,919 of record OZ010607.1, on the reverse strand, counting down.
ACACACGGACCCATTAATGATAACTACCGAGACATTAATATTCTTCCGGAATCATTTTTATCATAGAATGTATTTGCATATACAGAGAACAATAGTTACTAATAGTTATAAATAAATGCAAAGCAGTTTCGTAGTAAAAACTAATCTTAACCTGGTAAAATTGCTTTTTAATTTTCGCACAGAAAATCGATTAAAAATTTCTCAAATCGGCAAAATTACTGAGTAAATGTAGATGCTGAACTCGAAAATAACAACGAAATTTTGTTAAAACCTACTGTTTTGTAGTTATCGACAATAAAAATTCGGAATGAATCGCGTTCATTCGCCCGCTATTACGGACCGTTAACTACATTCACTGCGGAATATTTTGCACGCGGAAGCTTAATTAACGGCCTTTTTTACTGCACTTAACTGATCTTACACGTGTAAATTACTGCGCACTTAAGATGTGTCGACAAGTGTTGTTATTTTTTCAATTGTTTTTCTTTATAGTAAAGCTTTCTTTTTAAATAAAAAAAAAATTAAATTATAAAATAAAGCTTTTCTTTTAAATTAAATATAAAATAAAAAATAATAAGTAATGCACGAACTTTGAAAAGAGCATGATTACCAACCCTAACCTCTAACGGTTAGGGGTAGTGTTTAGGGGTAGGGGGTTAAGGCTAGGAATCATGCTCTTTTCAAAGTTCGTGCAAATTTTACGCATTATTATTTGTTTTATTTTTAACTTAAAAGAAAAGCTTTATTTTATTATTTAATTTGTTGTTTTTAAATTTAAAAAGAAAGCTTTATTTACTACTTTTCATTGCTTTCCGACGGTGTTCAGTAATTTACATGCGTAATAGCAGTAAAAGCAGTAAAATGCCGTTAATTTCGCTACCGCGCGCAAAATATTCCGCAGTGAATGTAGTTAAACAAGGCAAGTAATGGCGGACGAATAAACGCGATTGAGTCCGAATTTTTATTGTCGATGACTACAAAACGGTAAGTTTTATCCAAATTTGGTCATTATTTTCGAGTTCAACATCTGCATTTATACGGAAATATGACGATTTGGAAAATTTTTAATAAATTTTTTTGTGCGGGGCGTAAAAAGCAAATTTACCCATAACCTTTTCAAATCTGAGGTTAATCGTATTCTCCGTGCAACAACCGCATTCACTAAACCTCTACCTTGAGTGGCTTTTGAGCTTTTGCATTGAATGAACAGTAAAAAAAGAAAAGAAAAATAGGACTTACCATCTGGGCTTTCCGTTTCCTCGGGGCACGTTGGAAAAGTTTTGACGTCCGAAAAATTTTCAGGGTTCTGTAGCCGCAGTTTTTCCAAGAGTTCTTCAATCGCCATCTTACTGCATTCAACATTCATAAAAATGTCATATTCGCTGTTGTCTCGTCGTGACTTGCGTGACTCAATGTGTGTCACATTCACTTTATTGTCCTGGAAAGCACCAGATCAACGCATAAGATTTGGGTAAACAAACTTTGGGGATACTATTATATATATATACACACACACAGGGTGTCCATAAAGTTTGTGTGCACTTTAAAAAATTCATTTGTATTTACAACAGAAATAATTTGTAAAAAGGATTAAAAAGAAGTAAATCTATATTTTTTTAAGGTTTTATTGAAATTTTATTTAAGTTTCCACATGTCCTCTATCATTAACAATACAAAGGGTAATACGATTTTGCAGCTCACGGAAAACATTTGCCAACTGATTTACATGAAAGAGATAAATTAAAAAAAAAAAAAAAAAAAAAAAAAAACAGGCAAAAAGACAGTTAAATCTATATAGTTTCAAAATATATAATGAACTGAAAGGCAGAAATATAAAATATTTGAATGAAATCTTTATTCTGTAATATACTTTGATCATTTTAATAATGAAATAATAATGCAAAATGAAATTTGAGCTCACTACAAAACAATTTACTGTTAATAACCCATTCTCAAATTGTCCCCTTATTCTGTTGGGGTATAGTAAAGCCGAAGGGTGTGACCATCCTACGCATGACGCAACAAAATATTACAATGCCCAACCGGCGGGACATGCGCCCCACTTTGGGAATCATTGTTGTAGATGATAAAATGTATTATTAATAAGTTTACTATGAAAATGAATGTTTACATTTCAGTGTAGTATTTCATCTCATTTGTTATTTCAACTAATTTTACTATAATATCTATTACTCATTATTTCGCTATAAAAACATATTACTCATTATTTCGCTATAAAAACATATTACTCATTATTTCGCTATAAAAACATATTACTCATTATTTCGTTATTAAAACATTACTCATTATTTCGCTATAAAAACATATTACTCATTATTTCGCTATAAAAACATATTACTCATTATTTCGTTATTAAAACATTACTCATTATTTGGATATAAAAACATTACTCATTATTTCGCTATAAAAACACATTACTCCTTATTTCGCTATAAAAACATTACTCATTAGTTCGGTATAAAAACATATTACTCATTATTTGAATATAAAAACATATTACTCATTATTTGGATATAAAAACATATTACTCATTATTTGGATATAAAAATATATTGCAGGTAATTTGTTTTATAAATACATTGCTGGTGTTTTTAGCATAAAATATATTTTTATACTTTCTTAAAGTCTTGATTTTTATTTGGTGGTTCACTACTGACCCATACCTGTGACCCTAATAAATGTCCCCACCCCTGCATATGGCGAGATTGAAAGAACCTTTTTATATGATAATGGACTTTTTTTTTTCTGGAGAACATAACAATTAACTTTAAACAATTACGGATCCCAAATTAAGCAATCAAGTCAGAAATCGACGAAAATGTCCGTCACAAATTATTTAATAGAAAGGGTGTAATATTTAATCAAGATTATGAAAGACAGATTCCCCAGATATGGCATCTTTGAGTTACCATTTATTCTGGTCTTTAGAAAATTCCTTTATTGAAAAAAATGTGCCTGGATTCTGGAACTTGTGTCTCAGCTGCAACACAAATCACAAGTGCTGAGTACTCAGTGAGAATCGAATTAATTACTCGTAATAATACCTCATTAATCATGCACTATGGTGTGGCAACCAGTTTATTTATAGAGTTAAAGATGAGGAAGTCAGGTGAGAAAAGGATGTTCTTGTTTTGCACTAATGATGAGATGAGAGTCTTACCTGGAAAACTTTGAGCGCACTTGAAAGACAGCCAATCTGGCTCTTCAAGGAAACAAGAATCGAACTCACTTTTTCCCGGCTTGCACAGCCTCTCCCCATCTCCTTTTCCTGTCAAAAGAAAAGAAAAAAAATCCCAGGTGTGAAAATTAAAGAAAATATTAATGAATGAACAACAAATTGTTGGGAATCGAGCATTGTAGGAAGAGAGAAATGCAATTGTAGATTGAATTGGATAGTTTTTTTAACAATAGAAATCAGTTTACACTATTTACTTTATTCGGACTACTGTCTTTGTCGCCATATTTATTAAAACGTTTCGGTCGTTGTACGCTCCGACCTTCTTCAGGTGGTTGATTTGTCGAACTGAACCCTTTATTTCGCTCACTGGGGTAGACTGTTCTAATTCCATGTGCCATGTCTAATGGAGGTCAGTTATCTCCTATTAATTCCCCTCTCCAAATTCTTCACTGCCTTAACCGAGTATTGAACTCACACTCTTTGGGCCCTGTCACTAGATCTAACTAACGCCTTTATCCTCAAGGACAAAGTGTCAATGAAGAAGCTGTTTATGGTTTATATATGCGAAAATTAGATTAAAACAAGGTGTGAAACAAGAAACTGTTTATGGTTTTGCGGAAATTAGCTTAGAATGTGGCAATTGGTAAGGAATGATAGCACGATAATGTTCTCGATTTCTGCTATAGTCATTTTAACGAACGATCCAGCATGAAACGCAGACACGTTTTTTTTTTTTAGACAGAAGCTTTCTTACGTTTAGAATTTTTGTCTTTTTGTGGAAACTTCTTTCTTATTTGAAGGCGAAACGGTTTTCCTTTTAGAGGAAAACACTTATTCTAGAGTGAAATTATCACTCTTCGGAATAGAAGGGTAGGTTGGAATAAAAGGGTAGGTTGGAGAAGTCATTCAAAATTAATAATTTGTTTTCAGAACAAAGAAGGAGGAAGAGGAGGTTGGAATAAACGGACAGGGTGGAATAAACATCACCTCCAATCTGAAGACGATAACTGTAGAAACATTTTGGAAATCTTAAAAACTGCATACAACCCAAATATAAAAAAAAAAAAAAGAACATTACTGTGGAAGAGGAGGAGGCGAAAAGGAACGAGAAGGAGGGGGAGAGGAGGACGAGGAAGAGTGAATACAGGATGAGGAGAGTCAAGGGGAGGGGCAGATGGAAAGGAGGGAGCGAAGAAAAAACAAAGAGAATGTGCTCGTCGATTAAAGGTTAAAAATAAGCATTTTTTTGTTAAAAATGTTTAAAATTTTAGTTCCGTTGTTTCGTAATAAATAAAGTTCCTTAATAGACAGGCGATAAATAGCCGCCATCTTGAATCCTACTGCTTTTCTACTGCCAGCTTGCAGCGTAACCTGTAAACGGAATATTGACCTTGTTCCGAATTCGAAACAAGTGGGCGTTTTCTTAAATATCATAACCTTGAACTTTGTATCTTTTTGACGTAATTTTTTTTCTTTCTACTAAATTTTTAGAAATGTTATTCTCATATATAAAATTAAAAAAAAAAAACGAAAAAAATAGTTGATTTAAACGCACAGGAAAAGGACTTTTGCTCAATATGAAACTGAGACGGAATAAATTTAGGTGAACGGAAAAGAAGGGTGCAAAGGCTTGCTCAAAATATTCTTTTGGGTGTTTAATATAAGAAAAATAAGCTAAATAGAGAAACATCCCCGGACCTTGAGACACAATTGAGCTTTAAGCTCAACCTCCGACTTCAAGTGGATCCATCTCGAAAGATGGAGGTAAAATAGTCGGTTCCTTGTACCGCTTCAGTAAGTACCTGACTGCTATCCTGTTCCTTTACAAGAGCCAGATCAGGCCGAAAATGGAGTACTGTTGTCATATTTGGGCAAGAACTACCCAGTCCTCACTTTCCAGTCTCGATAGAGTTCAAAAGCGTCTCCGAGTCCTTGTGGGTGACGAATTATTTTCCACTCTCCAACCTTTCTTTCAAGCGGGATGTGGCGAGTCTCTCACTGTTTTATCGCTATTTCTATAGAAAGTGCTCGGACGAAGTACATTCCTTGGTCCCGCCAGTCCTAATTTTCATCCCAAGGACCCGCTATGCCACTGACATTGTAGAAAACCACCCATATTCCCTCCGTGTTCCATCGGTGGGAAGTAAGTTCCACTCGAATAGCTTCTTCCCACGAATCACAGCTCTGTAGATCCGACTCCCAAGAGAATGTTCACTCCGATTACTCCAATCTTAACATGTTCAAGTCTAGAGTTAATCGTTATCTCCCCCTCCTATAAAATACCTCTTAACCTTAACCCTCTACTCCTTGTACAGGATGAACTTTAATGTAAAAAGAGAGAAAAAAAGAAGTCCAATAGCTGTTATTTCTCTTTCCAGTAAGGCATACTAACCAACAAATAGGATATCCCTTATTCAATGCTATGGTCAAATAATAATGCATTTTTTCTCACAAAACCAACGTGAGCTGTATCAAATTCAGATACAATTGAAATGTTTATCAAATCATATAAGACGAGAAATATTTAAATTTCCAAAAGTCCTAATACTTTAAAGATATTCACATTATTAGCGAGTCAAATGTATTTTGGTAAATCATTATCACGTAACCTTATTTATTCCAACAAAACGGATAACCCGAGATTATTGTTGTCTCAAAGGAACAACTAGCTGTGGTCCGTGTCCCCAGAATAAACTTATTTCAATAAATACAAAGCGTTATCCCAAATTCTGCACGGACAGAAATTAAAGTCATTTTGTCGCTAGCCTTTATGAGCGGGACCATTTACTAGTTTGGGAATTTATGACTTGTCCAAAGAAGATATTCTATAGTGACCGCAGAAATTCACTGTCATTATATCAGGATAAGATATGAAATTTCTCGAAAAATTCTGTGCTACTTTGTGTCTACGTAGGATGCTAAAAAGAAGCCCTGAATCCGATTTACTGTTTCAGTTTGCTTGTAAATTTTTTTTTTAGGTAGTTGCTCTCAAGAGAATGTTTCCCTGATCACTACAATCTTAATATATTCAAGTCTAAGGCTAGCCATTATCTTCCCCTTCTATCCACATAAACTGACTCTTACTATTAGTCTACTTCGAGTGGCGCCTGGGCCTTGTCCAGAGTGAACCTCACTATAAGAATAATGAAAAAGTTTTTAAAAAGTGTTTTTTGGGTAAAGAAATACAACGAAAGTTCACACTTTGCAGTTAATGTGCAGACCCGACAGGGGTTGATAGTAATAGTAATAATAGCGTTGAATGAAGGTGCCAAATGAAGAATTATGGTAACATCGAAGATTTGGTCCGCGTCTGCTTGAAGGACATAATTCTTAGTGATATATTGTCCAAATTTTAGGTTCGTTTTATGGCGTTGGGATTCTAATGACTTCTAGCTCTCAGCTGAAAAATGTTAATTTATATGCTTAACACCATCTGACCGGGCTATTCATTCTCGACGGGCAATTATAGTCAGCCGGCAACTTTGTTTATATTTAGATCGGCGGGCTCAAGGGGCATCTTTCCAGACACAGCGTTGCCATAAACATACTCAAAATCAAATCTTATCGAGAAAGGCCCCATCTGAGCACCTCATTGGTTAATATTGTCTTTGCCATACTGTTAGGTTACATAGAGCTGTACTTCATTCACATAAATGCTTATAATGTTCCTTACTATTTAAATATTTTTCTTTAAGAATTAATTGACACTGACTTTCAAAGAGAAATTTTACTAAGTGGTCGATTCTATGTTTTTCTCATTAATTAATGTCCTATTGTGTTTCATATTGCGTGTTTATAAATACTACTGTAATGACAAAAGTACGCAGGTGTAGGCTTTATTCAACTGAGAATACAAGATTCGCGTATAATATCCTTTTATAGTCCCAGTAAACAAAATGAATTCTGTCAAAGAGGCGAGTAACAAAACAAGGGGAGACCACTCTTGATTATTCATAAGAACTACATCCAATAATTTTAATAAATGTTATCATTGAACTTATTTTCTCATTTTCCCCCTTATTTGATCTTTTAGCTAGTCTTAGTTGTTGATAGAAAATAATAATTTTCATATCAACAAAACATTTCTTGGTCTTTGTTCTCTAGATTAAGGAAAATTTAATGTACTGCTCTATTTTGTAAATAAGTTACTTTACTTAATCCCCAATGCCTCTCACTATACCAGTTCTACTTTATATTTGCTGAGAAGAATACGATGCCACCAATATATAATTGCTGTTCGTCAATTAACAATAATTATTTATTATATAACCACTAGTAATATAAAAATATGTTTGTTGTGATGTTGTATTTTTATACGTACACTAGTCGAATTATCCGCGTTTTGGTGGGTGTCACACATGTTTTTATAAGAAAATGATGATTGATTTTAAAATCATTGTTATAATCTGTGGAAAAAATGATGCATTTCAATATTACTCAATGATCTTGCCGATGTGACCTCCATCTTCTGACTTTCTCCTTTTATATTTTGGATAGGAGTCATTTAAATAAAAGGGAAACAATTTTCAGTGTAGAACCCCTTTGATCAAAATGAGATATACTTATCCAAATACCATAGGAGTCATTATTCCCTTGTTCAAATTTAAATTTAATTTATATCGAAGGGAAAAAATTTTCAGTATGGATTTGTGCACCCCGGGAACCCCCTTTGATCAAAATAGAATATACTTATCTAAGTACTCTGGGTAATGCAGTTTTTGAATATATATCGTTAAGGGGGGTCTATCTCCAAAACAAAATAGGAGGCGTTTGATAACAAACAGACAGACAGAGGCTACAATTTTATATATAGATATCCCTAATGGTTAAATAAGTTCATGTCTTACCCCGCTTTCTATTTTTGTATATTGACTGAATTCCGTTTCTATTGATATGCAGTCAGTTTGCTGTGAGTATAGACTCTAGATTATTCTAATATCCTTCCTAAATATATCAAGGTCACCTAGCAGTCATTTGTGAGGTACATTGTCAAATTAAAGTGAGGTGACCATATGACACTTGGAGTGGACGATATAAGAACCAGCCATAGTCATCTTTCGTCACACAAGACCAATCGTAATGCCCTAGTAAGGAACCTACTTAATATATTTAAATTGGTACTTACCAACCTCCCCACAATGCAGGATGTGGTAAAAGACCGATATTTTAATTGGGGCGATTCCGAGCCAGTAACCCTAACCGAGCTCGGGTTTGTCTATCTCTCCAGATGAGACTCTGCCCTTCGACATAGCCTTGTTTGGGTTCCTCTCACACCGAAGGCAGAGAGGTCGACAAGTAGTGTGTTCGCAAATCCGGAGGTTTGGCGATCCCTAATAATAATATTGAAACTTGTGTAATATTAATCAATGTGCCATGCGTGATTTACACTTAGGCGATCATGTAGCTTTCGATACATGACTGACGAGGCAAATTTTGTTCCCGTAGTAGGTTGCCATTTCTTTCTGCGGTAGACCAGTTGCAATCCAAGGCTATAGAAACCAGTCTGTCCTGCTATTTATCCATAGCTTGGTGGGTGAAGACGGGGATTCATACCTTTCCCAGGGGTATTAACACGTAAGCAAACGTAATGGGTTCGACCGGAATTCGAACTCGACTCTCCGATTCCTGAATCCAAGTCGCTATAATCAACTTGCCAAAATCTATACCTTTCAGAAATACAGGTAAAAATAAAATTAAATGTATTCGTTTTAAAGTATAGCAAAAAATTGTACAGAATTAAGAATTTATGTAAAATTAGCTTTATGATAATTTTCAACGTTGTAAGTGGCTTGGTTATGAAGCAGGACAAATAAAATTTAAATGAAACAGAATTTCAATAAGACTGACAAAAACTGTAAAAAAACAGCTTGCTTCTTATAACAGGACATTTATAATGGATTTAAGGTGTGCTCTTTTTTTTTATAGAAGTTAGTCGCTCTATTTACCTTAAACGTCTAGAACTTCAATAGAAATTATAGGATGTATATTGTACGCAATTCCAGGAGATCGTTTACCAGACAGCATCTCCCGTATTTTATTAAAAGACAAAGAGTTATTGTTAATCCCTGGCGAAAAGGAAATACCGAGGTAGTTTAAGCATTGTTTAATCCTAATCCTATGCACACGTAGATTTTCACATTAAACTTGACCTTATGTCATATTCTATTCGAATATTATGCATGAAGATAAATAACTATAAGTCACTTCATTGTTATGTCTTAAGAAAACATGTGCCTTGCATAGAACAAATGAATATCATGTAAAACTGAGTTAATATTTGTTTCGAGGCAATACGCCTGAATGTTCTTTATTTGAGCTTTCAAATATATTTTCTGGGGTCTTTTGAGTAAACATCAGTTTAAAATAAAACTCGGCCTTGCATTTTTCTTAGCAAACGGACCTTAAAATGGCGCTGGTTAAATAGATTAGTCATCTCATAAAAATATGATTAACATAAAGATCAGGTCTTGGCAATATGGAGTATGGAGCCCAAAACCGAGCATCGGAGGAAGGCATCCAAAACCATGCATAGGACGATGGAGCTCACAACTGGTCATAGACGGATGGCCCCCTAGAGCCGAGCATAAGAGGAAGAAGCCCAGAGCCGAGAATAGGAGGATTGCTCCCGGAATCGAGCATAGGACGATAGAGCCCACAACTGGTCATAGGCGGATGGCCTCCTAGAGCCGAACATAAGAGGAAGGAGCCCAGAGCCGAGAATAGGAGGATTGCTCTCGGAACCGAGCATAGAAGGATGGCATCCAATACCGAGCATAGGACGATGGAGCCCACAACTGGTCATTGACGGATGGCCCCCTAGAGCCGAGCATAAGAGGAAGGAGTCCAGAGCCGAGAATAGGAGGATTGCTCCCGGAACCGAGCATAGAAGGATGGCACAGAGTACCGAACATATGAGGAAGGAGCCCCGACCCGAACATATTCTACTTTTTTTTTAATCCGATAGTTTCATGAAAACAACTACTCTTCAAACAATATGGTCATAACACCGAGTCATGAAGTTCCACTCGACATTCTAATCTTTGAAATTCATGAATACAAATTACTTTATAAAAAGACGCCACCATTTTTCTCTTTTAGTTTTTGCCTGTAAATAAATAATATTCATTTGATGCAATTTTATAAGCGACCCATCGTTTTCATGACCCACTCACTAACAACACCCAAACCATAGATGGCGGAAAACAGATCGAATGGAGATTGCAGTTATCGATCGGCAAACATATGCGATGCATGACAGTTTCAAAACACGAAAAGCTAGCAAAAGCGGTGACACAAGAAACTGATACATCAAAAGACGACAAACACTGTCGACGCATCATGATTGCTATCATACATGCACAATGTAGCAATCGCTTAGTAACTGGACTCAAGAAATAATGAAAGCGAACAGTTAATGACGTCATCCGTGACGTCACCATCATAAGTTTCTTCAATCCTAGCGGGATCAAAGTCTTAAGTCAAAAGTTCAAATATATTCTGCTTGTTGATTGGCTCAAAAAATGTGCTATCGGCATTAATTGCTACTTATGTGATTATTAAATCGGAAAAAAAAAAATCAAACATCTCTTGTGTGTCGGTGTTGGGTGATGTTAAAAACCCAAATTTAAATGAAAAATTAAATTCTCAATGCAATTCAAGTTTTACCCGTGTACGATCTTATATTAATATATTCAAATTATAAATAAATATATTAATACACAAGAAGACTAAAACTGCCGATTTTGTTCTCGGCTTCTTCATAGGAAACTAACAACAAAACTACTCAAAGAAGCAGACGATCTTAAGATTATTGGATAACAACCAAAATGTTCACAGATAAATATTTATTCTCATAAATAAAAAATTACATACATATTGTTCCATATGCTAATAAGTAACGAAAAGTAATGATGAACAAAAAATAAAACGGATTTACTTACATGAATAATGTCAGTCTATATAATGTATCATTCTACAAGCAGACAACTTAAAAACATCTTTTCTTTTTTGAATTTTTTCCTTACTATAAACAAATCTTGTTATAAAATCTTTTAACAATTTCTTCAAATTCTATTATCTTCTTTCTTCAAACACTTTTCTTTTTCTTCTTCTGAAACTCTTTTTCACTTTCTCAGGAGCTGAAAGTGTAAATTATAAAACACAAAGCCTAACCTAGGGCCTTAAAATATTTTAAATCTTATTTTAAAGAATGTGAATAGGGGCAGAATTCCCGCATCGGACGACTCTGCCAAACAAAAAAAAAAAAAAAAAAAACGTTGACTCTCCGGGTCAACAAACAAATATATCAAATGCAATAATTCCCCTTCTAGGGAATTAAATTACTTCTTTTAGCTTCGGAATTCTACCGAAGCTAACAATCTTTCCTTCAAAGTTTTTCAAATTTAAACAAATCTCAGCTACGGAATTCTACCGAAGCTAATAAAATTTTCTCACAAAGTCCTTCGATGCGAAAACTCACCCTCCCCTCTTCTCATCCATAAATAAAACCAGTAATATAGCCATTAAAAGCTAATTCAATATTAACTCTATAAAAGGCAAATAATTCGATATTGTAAGTCGAATTATTAAAGGCAACACTTTATTTTACGTGGTAAACTTAATTAGTTAACCACGGAGCCAGAATAAAAAACGTCCTAAACGACCGAGGATAAATATCTGACTGAGGATAAGATTCTCTGATAAAAAGGAGTCGTCTGCAGCTTCCAATTCCATGAAAAAGAGCGGCAACAAAAATTATCGTCTGTTTTGCCATCAGACGCGTATTATACAAAATAGCAATAAATCATCTGATATTTTACCACTGAAGTTATTGAAAAGATGTCTTCTCACTTTATTAATATTCTAAATTTCTGTAAATAAACATTTTCCAAAGCTTCTCTATGGATTTAAATCGATCAGCTCAAAAGTGGGAATTATAAATTATAAATGTGGTCCATTGACTGCTATATAGTGGTCATATAAGACCAAAACGAGTTTTATTAAATATTTTCTCGGCTTTTTTATGGGACTTGAAGCGCAAATTAGCAAACGTTTATTTCCGTAAGGTCGTCTGCCTCAGACTGCACAATCCCATTGCTTTTAAATGGGCCGCGGGTCTTTGTAAATTTCTGATGACGTTCCAAAACGAAAGTGCCAACTCAACTGGAATAATTCTGGTACTGCCTGTGGAACCTTACATAACGTTGTGTCAAATTCTACTTTTGTCAGGATGTTGGAAAATACTTTTTATTAAATAGTCCCGTGTAGTTTTAATAATATATAAAAGTATTTTATTCTAGTCATGAATGGTTATGAGTTTTTGTACGTTGACTTTTATATAATATAGAAACGAGAAGTTGCTGAAAAGTACGTGGCCCGATTCATTTACCAAAATCTGATCAGATATTTGGCCTTTTTTTTTTTTTTTTTTTAATGAATTCTATAATAAATGTTTGTTCATTTGCTCTGATATTTAGAAGAGGGCTGGGCCAAGAATTTTCAGGACCCCTCGTATTATAGATAGATAGATAGATAGATAGATAGATAGATAGATAGATAGATATGAAAAGACTCAGATAGACATAGATATGAAAAGACTCAGATAGACATAGATATGAAAAGACTCAGATAGACATAGATATGAAAAGACTCAGATAGACATAGATATGAAAAGACTCAGATAGACATAGATATGAAAAGACTCAGATAGACATAGATATGAAAAGACTCAGATAGACATAGATATGAAAAGACTCAGATAGACATAGTACTATTACATCTTTAGCAGGCTATATATGTAGGTTACAACGGGATTAAAGGAAGTAAGGAAAGAGGAAACCACCTTTTCCAAGTTTCTTCTAATACGGCAAATTCCTTTTTCCAAAAGACTGAATTAAATATTACTGAAAAAAATTATCAATTATCGTAAGTTGGAAATATCATATGTCGCGCTAAAATAAAGTAGATACTAAAAATATACTATGTTTAGTTTGAGTCATTAAACAAAACTAAAATAGTAGATACTTCATGAGGATATAACCCATAACAATAAATAGTGATTTGTAAGAATAACTTGTCAAGAATTTTGCTTTATGCCACACGAATAAAGCTGAAATTCTAGACCGTTCAGCAAAACACAATCTCATTCTTATCTTGCAAAATTAGTATATTGTCTAAAATGAAATCCAGATTGTTAATAAATAGATTTGGTTGCAAGGAGGAGAAAAACATTAAAGACTGTATTACAGGACAAACGGTCAATAAACTGTGCAGCTGCAATAAGGAAACAGAATGACATTGAAGATTTCATTACCGCCCAAACGGTCAATAGAGCGAGCGATTTCAAGAAGGAAAGAAAAGGGGTTGAAGATTGTATTACCAAACACTTATTCGATTTTATGACTTTGTAAACTGTAACATATGCGTTCATTTGTCCCTTTTAGTCGACAATTGTTACATGTAGAGAGGATTGTAAAATCAACACACAAATTTTATCATTATGACCTACCATACACTGAAATGTAGCGTTGGACATCGGTGTGACAAACAGAATTGTTCGCACTCTTGACAACATATTCTTACGTTCGACGAATTTGCGAATGAATAACTTCATTTAATTTAAAAACGGCTGTAAACAATAACTACTGCTTTCTCCGATCGCCTTAGCTTATTATTATTATTATTATTATTATTATTATTATTATTATTATATAACGAAATAATCTTCTTATTTAATATAATGATTTTCTCAGGTGCAAACTCGAAAGAATTATATGAATGTTTTATTTGTAAAATTAATGAAAATCTTTTATATTCAACCCAATCATCGACTATTTTCGAACTATAGATACAAGAATTGCTACTAAAATGTTCCTGGCGTTCCCTAGACACCATTTGCTTGCCTTGGACGTATTTCTACCCGATTAATACTGCATGGTTATTTGAATTGTAATATCTTCGACTTGACTCGACAAACGATCCTGACATCATTCAACTGCCTAACATGATTCTCAGCCGAACAGAAATGGCATGAGATGACATCACGGTCACAATGAGAGTAATCTTCATTCAGTTAATCTTAAGATAATTTTATTTATAGCCAGGGACTGGTCAGACTGGCCACAGATTGTAGATAAGTGAACGTGAGTAGTCTCTCATCGTCTGAAATGGCTGGATCAAGCTGGAGACACGCTTCCCGAACCTTTAACAAGGTAAAACATTATTGTATAATAAGCTGATAAAAATATTGTACAATGAAAAGAAAAACGGAAGATAATGGAAATATGATTTTGTAGAAAGCTTTTTTTCCGTTCAGATTACATGCGACCAGCAATGGCGGATGGTACTGCACGAGAAAATGAGAAGAAATAAAGATGGCATCGCATTGACATTTATTTTTTTTTTATCTTTTTTCGAAGACTAGCAAAATGAAATTGCAAATATAGATTGTCTTTTGTCATTATTCTGTTTTAAAAATACTTCTTGCTTAGATAATGGTTATAAACAGTTTCGATTTGTCAAGAAACAAGAATACGTTTAACCTCTTTACCTAATTCTTCTGAAGTGCTATGCGAACTAGTTTTGCGCTTCATAATCTATACAGTAAGGCAATTCTGAGAGAATTGGAAATCCTACCGGGATTAAGCATTAGCGGCTACAATCTTAACAACATAAGATACGCAGATGACACAGTACTGATAGCAGGCACGGAAAAGAATTTACAAAACCTCCTACAGAAGGTAGCGAAGGAAAGCGAGAAGAAAGGACTAAGCATAAACTACAAGAAGACAGGATGCATGGTCATAAGTTAAAAGATGAGCCCGAAATGCGATTTGCAGGTCAGGAACACTAAAATCAAACAGGTGCAGAAGTTTAAATATCTGGGAAGCGTTTTGACGGAGGACGGTAAGTGCGACGCTGAGATCCGAAGACGTATTGGGATGGCCAAGGACGCATTTCAAAAGCTGGGCAGACTATTGCGAGACAGGAGATTTTCTTTGTTAACAAAGAAAAGAGTACTGAGCTACGTGACATCTGTCCTCCTTTACGGCGAATGTTGCACGGTCTCCTCAAAAATGAAGAAGAGATTAAAAGGCGGCGGAGGGATGGTTCTACAGAAGGATGCTCAGGATACCATGGACAGAGTGTGTGAGCAACGAATAGGTTATGGAGAGGATGCAAACAAGGAGGAAGCTTATACTTAACATCAAGAAGAGGCAGATTAAATTTCTGGGACACGAAAGAGAAAGGAGGGTCTGGAGAATCTGATACTCACGGGTCGAATAGAGGGAAAGAGAGAGACAAGGAAAAGCAACGCTTGGCATACCTGGCGGCCTTAAACAAGTGGACGGCACAACATGGTCTGAGGGAGGTGGCAGGGGGACGAAACTTATTGAGAGCTAAAAGGGATAGGGGGAAGTGGAGAGCCATGATCGCCTACCTCTTGAAGGGTCGCGGCACATAAAATGAAAAAAAAAAGACCGTCGGTAGGTGCTGAGATTCAAGGTCAATTAAATCTATGAATATAGGTATTAAAAAGCAGGTGACTATCCCCATTTTGAAAAATGAGGCAACACTATCTTTTTACCCAGTATTCATCACGTCCATTTAGCATTCGTTAGATTAATTGAAGTGTATATCTATAAGTAGTCCGCCGACAGGAACCTCTTCTCACTACTATTAAATGTCGATATGGCTGTCTTGGTTTGATCACGTCACTCGGTTTAAAAACCTCTTCAAGACCATCACGTAAGGCAGGCGTAGGCGGGAACAGTGTAACGCCAGAGCTGGTCAAGCAGCATAAAAGAGTGGATGGACATGACAACGTCAGAACTCCTGATAGCCACCGTCAACAGATCATCCTAGAGGAGGTTGTCTGTTTTTTCTATCCTTAGTTCCCCTCAGGTGGATTTAAGCAGTCAAGGGACTGATGATGTTAATGATGATGCTTATAAAATATATGTGCAAGCATGACTGTTATATGTATATTCACTAGCAGCATGGACCGACGTTGCCCGTGCTTCATTCGCAAATCGTACCACTCGTACAGCAATCGCTATCACTTGACTTAAAATATTTTTGCCCTTCCTTGGCTTTAAAGGAGTGCCCTTTGCCGCGCTGATGTTGCTACATGCCTATCTCGCACTGCGAATTTTTTCTAAGCTCTATACTAAACAGTAAATCTGTTACAAAAAAAGAACTAAACAAAATGAACACAAAACGACGAGTTTTAAAAAAGGACTCGTAACTGGAAAAACCGAATGAAATTTGTTAACAACAAATACTTTTTCACACCCAACCCAGTTCTGCGGAATCAGAACCAACGTTGAATGAGCCAATTGGAGTAAAGTGCCATGCAGATTTAAATTTTTCCCACTTGTGACGAATGCAGCTATCGATTTTTTTTTGCATGCTAGCATGCTAGTTAACATTCGTGTCAGTTAGCTGTTGGCTCTCACGCTGGCCAATAGAATCTTCCTGCCTATTCGTGGCAGCCAGCTATTGGCTCTCACTCTGGCCAGTAGAAAATGGCCGCAAACTACATGAAAACTGTCGTAGGAGCATGAAATATTCGATTATTTCCACTATCGATGGGAGTTGGGAAATGCAAAGTCGGTCTTGGCCTTCCCGCTAACTTGGAGCATGTGTATGTAAATTTTGGTGCAAATCCGTCGAAAATTGCGGCCGTGCATTCGTCACACACATACACATCCCGCCTTTTATAGATAGATAGATAGATATAACGTGGAAAGTTGATGCAATTTTGGTTAATGGGGGGGGTATGTGATCTTGTGGCAAACATTACTGCAACGTTGCATATAAAACTTGTATAAATAATATCAGAATACCTTTTCTTAACAATATACCTTCTTTTTTCTTCTACAAGACGTGTCCCTTCAGGGCGCGGACGATCATGGCGCTCCACAAGTTCATGTCCTTTGTAGGTTTTAGTAAAGTTTGTTTTCTATATCTCCTAATCCCTGTTCTGCCATCTATTTACGCAAGCTCGTTAGGCAGGAGTTATGCGCTACTTTCTTCTGTCTTTCTTGCATTCAATATCTGCAGTGAGCGTCAAATTTTCCAAGCCTTCTTTCCTCACTACATTTCCTGGAAATTCCAGTTTCTGATTCCACATTACTCAAATGTTCAGTCCATGGTATTCTCGGCATCCACATATCTGTTGCTTCAAGTCTCTTCTTCATGTCTGATCAGATTGTCCAACATTCCCTGCCATATAGAAGGACCTACATTACATAACAGTTCAGTACTTTTTTCTTTGTTTCTAACGAAATGTTGTTTTATATCCTTTGAAGACGTAAGCGATCATGGCTCTCCACTTCCTCCTACTTCCTCTCAATAAGTTTCGTCCTTCTGCCAACTCCCCCAGGCCACATTCTGCTATCCACTTGCTTAAACCCACCAGCTATGTCATGCATTGCTTTCATTTGTCTCTCTTCCCCTCCATTCGACCTGTGAGTATCAGATTTTCCAGGCCTTCCTTTCTCATTATGTGTTCCAGAAATTTCATCTGCCTCTTACTTGTTACTGTTTCTTAATACTTTGCTAGTTTTAGAAAAAGTATCTTCCAATTTCGGTGTCGCATTTTTCGTCCCCTGTTAAAACATTTCCTGCATATTTAAATTTTTGTAGTCGTCTAATTTTGCTACCTCCAATTTGTAATTCACATGTTGAGCTGTTTCTTTTGCTGACAACCATAAATTACCTTCCTGCAATTAGTCTTTTCTTCCTGCTTTCTTTTGCTTCCTTCTGTAGGAGTTCTGGTAGATTCCTTTCTGTGCCTGCTTCATATTTAATCTGCATATCTAATGTTGTTAAGATTGTGGCTGCCAATAATGGATTCTGCTAGGACTTCTAATTCTCTCGGGATTTCTTCACTGTAAAGATTGAATAGTTTTGCAACCTCTATGTAACACTGCAGAAATGTTATTTTCTAAAGCTGGATAGTGAACTTTCCCACACTCACTTTGATATGATGTCTCGACTATTATAACTGAATTTACTCTCTACAGATCCATTAATGAATTGACAAAGCCGATTGATTGATTCAGTTATTCTTGATTTGCTTTTTTTGGATTATCAACCCTTTGTGGTTTGTTTAAAGCTGAAACACATTTTAGATTCTAAGAATAATTCTTTTTTATGAGTAAATATTACTTTAACAATTCTTTGGAGACAACAATGATTTTTCCGGATACAGGCCCTATTTTTTAACACATAACAGGAATTCATACTTTTCTTAAGTGAGTGTAAGGAACTAGACTGGAATTCGAACACAGTTCTCCGATTTCCTCTATCCATTACACCATCCGCACATCCATTGATTCAATGGCAATAAAGAAAAATGGTTGATTGATTTAATGGTACTAAATAAACTAGGACGACAAATTTGCTACAAATTTCGAAAATTTTTTGGAAACCTTTATTTAGCCACTGACAACTTTCTACAGTTTTTCTCATCAACACAACGTTAAAGAGATGAAGATGTTAAGAAACCAAAGGAGGAAATAACAGGAATATCTTTCACAAAGAATTTTCATTTTGATCGCAGCTTTCCAATCTCAAGTTATCGATTTCTTTCCATCAGTCACGATACTTTTTATAATGCCATGTCCCTTGGGGACTTGGGGACCATAGCTCTCCACAGATTCCTCCTCCTTTTTATTATCTGTGATTACAAGACATTCATGGAAAAATAATGAAGTGGTTTACCGCTGATTTCTTCATGGTTTGAAATTAAAAGTTATCCTTCGCTTAGACTGGTTGCCACACAAGGCTAGAGAGGTCAGCTATTTAATTCATGGAAAGAGGAATTAAATCATGTCTTACGCAAAGGCATTTATGCAAAAGGAAACGCAACAGACGAGGCCGAAAATTGAACCCTGTTCGTCGATTCCATTTTCCACAATATTAACTATAACACTAGCGATACGCAACATCTATTTTTTGTAATATCTGCTTATTGCAAATATTAACAAGGCTAAAAAGAAAAGAAAAAAAAAACAGAAATGAAAAGCCATTGGCATTATTTTAATACAAATAAATCTTCGGTGTTTATCGTAAAAATATCAAATTTTAACATTTTACTGCAGGAATTTTTGTGAAAAAATCCCAGAACCTTATTTTCCAACATTAAAAAAATATATTCTCTTAAGTTGTTCCTCGTTCAGATCGACTTAATTGGAGAATGGCTTGAATTTTTAACGTGCTTATATTTTTATGATCTGTTTACTATAATTTGTTGTTGCATAAAGGAACCGATGAGATTTAAAATTTGGCATTTACACTGATTGGCTGTTTCCATGGCATCTGCGGAACCAATAGTTGCCGCTTGTGATAATTAAAATTTGCGTTTCCGAAGCAGTCGAACACGATGTCATTCTACAGCCATTTTAAGGTAAAAAGAAAATTTACCAAAGAAGGACAAAATAAGGAAATTAAAATGTAAAAATTGTATCTACAAATTATGTCAAGCCTAACATTTTCTACAAGATATATGTATATGTGTGTGATAAAGAAAGAGAGAGAAAGAGACAAAGAGAGAGAAAGAGACAAAAAGAGTGAAAAAGAGTGAAAGAAAGACAAAGGGAGAAAAAGAGTGAAAGAAAGACAAAGGGAGAAAAAGAGTGAAAGAAAGACAAAGGGAGAAAAAGAGTGAAAGAAAGACAAAGGGAGAAAAAGAGTGAAAGAAAGACAAAGGGAGAAAAAGAGTGAAAGAAAGACAAAGGGAGAAAAAGAGTGAAAGAAAGACAAAGGGAGAAAAAGAGTGAAAGAAAGACAAAGGGAGAAAAAGAGTGAAAGAAAGACAAAGGGAGAAAAAGAGTGAAAGAAAGACAAAGGGAGAAAAAGAGTGAAAGAAAGACAAAGGGAGAAAAAGAGTGAAAGAAAGACAAAGGGAGAAAAAGAGTGAAAGAAAGACAAAGGGAGAAAAAGAGTGAAAGAAAGACAAAGGGAGAAAAAGAGTGAAAGAAAGACAAAGGGAGAAAAAGAGTGAAAGAAAGACAAAGGGAGAAAAAGAGTGAAAGAAAGACAAAGGGAGAAAAAGAGTGAAAGAAAGACAAAGGGAGAAAAAGAGTGAAAGAAAGACAAAGGGAGAAAAAGAGTGAAAGAAAGACAAAGGGAGAAAAAGAGTGAAAGAAAGACAAAGAGAGAGAAAGGGTGAAAGAAAGACAAAGGGAGAGAAAGGGTGAAAGAAAGACAAAGGGAGAGAAAGAGTGAAAGGGAGAGAAAGGGAGAGAAAGAGTGAAAGGGAGAGAAAGGGAGAGAAAGAGTGAAAGGGAGAGAAAGGGAGAGAAAGAGTGAAAGAAAGAAAGAGAAAGAGTGAAAGAAAGAAAGAGAAAGAGTGAAAGAAAGAAAGAGAAAGAGTGAAAGAAAGAAAGAGAAAGAGTGAAAGAAAGAAAGAGAAAGGGAGAGAGAGTATTTACCGGTTGATATATAAATTCTGCCGATAGAAGAACTTGCATCTTTTCTTTACATGAGATGCCATTTTAATGTATAAATGCCATAATGCTGACAATTAAAATTAATTTAAAAAATATCGATAAATACTGTTTTTTTTTTATTTCCAACACTTAAGGTTTTCACTAAAATAAAAAGAATAATCTGAGTCTTGAACATAACTAGATTATTAACCGAAAGCTTCTTCTTTTTTATTTGCCGCGTCCCTTCAGGATGTATACGATTATGGCTCTCCCCTTCATCCTATTCTTTGTAGCTCTCAATAAGTTTTGTCTTTTTGCTACTTCTTCCAGACCTTGTTCTGCCATCCACTTGCTGAGTATATCACGCTTATCCCACTTTCCCTCTATCCGCCCTGTGAGCATCAGATTTTCCAAGCCTTTCTTTCTCATTACGTGTCCCAGAAAATACCAGGCCATAAATATATACAAATAGATCAATAAATCGACAGCCTAATAATTAATCTAATTTATTTTAAGTAACAAATATCTATGTTTCAACATTATCTACTTCCTCCAAAAAAGTGGTTTTCTATGAATAGACCAGTAATCCTTGTAACGTCAAAAAAAATGAACCTCTTTTAAGTTCATGTTTATTTCAAGCATATCTTTAACATATAAAGGTGATAGCAAGTTGTAGAACGAATGTGGCGATGCAAAAACAAAGTGGAAGTACAACGCGTTTTCAACCTATATTGTATTTAGACTTTGCTAACCAAACGCTTCCACTATAACCAAGTGGTATAACACGTCAGATCAAATGACGGTTTCCGTATAGGACACAGGTTCGAATCCTGTTGGAGAATGCATATTTTCTACGAAATTTCTCGAACATTCAGGCCGATAAATGTAATACTGTTTAATTAAAAAAAAAAAAAACAGAGTATTTACTTAAATAAATTGTATATATTAAAATAACAGAAAATATATTAATTGTCGAAGATATATATATATATATATGTTGTGTGTGTGATAAAACACGTTTTAAATATAGCTCGTGTGCCTAATAAAGAAGATGAATAATCTTTTGAATTTCACGTGTGAATATCTTTTCTTCGTATAAAATTCTATAAGTTTTATCTCATATACACAAACGTCACAGACTTCTTAGACGGTCAATCCTTTTAGCAGCAGCAGACTTTACACGCCTGATACGATCAATCATTTCCGTCTTTAAAGTCAAGAGGCTATAGAAAAGAGGAAATCTTGACTTCAAAGTCTAAAAGCTATCACTAAGGTCTTACTTAGAAATCGCCATGCGCATTATATATATATATATATATATATACTATGTCAGATTTCATCATATAAATCAACATTTTCACAATCCACTAAGAATGATGGACTACTGGGATTGAAAGAGAATGAGCAGTCATTTGTGAGGAAAAAGGACAATAAAAGAACAGGTATCAAGAAGACCGAAGATGGTTATAATGCCACTAAGACGTGAGGGAGTTAATAGAAATGAAAGAGAATGAGAAATCTTTAGTGCGAAGAAAGGACAATAAAAGAACTGGTTTATGGAAGACAAAAGATGGCGATAATACCAGTAAGACGCAATGGATTACTGCGGGTGAAAGAGAATGTGAAGACTCTAATGAGTAAAAACAGTATTCAGGAAGAAAAAAAGATGCTGTTTGCATTCAAATTTTTTGCAGATTGTAAGCGGTAGGAAAGCAAGAAGCAGGAAGAGAGTTCAACGCATGAGAAAAGCGGAAAAAGGAAATATGAGAATAAAATTTACGGTTACATCTTGCTCGTTACAACAATAAAACAATGAAACTTTGTTGCCAATCTAGTAGTACGCATAAATTCACGCAATCGAGGCACCAAATAAGAAAACAGGAAATAGGAAAGTGGCTGAAGTAGAAATACCAGATCAGGATCGATTACACTACAGACCCTTTTTTCGGATTTTGTTGAGAATCTCAAGATATATAACAGGAGCACCAGACCAGATATGGCAGCAATATTTAATGCACGGACGAATGGTAGATTTATAAATGTGAAAGATGGATTCTGGCGAGAAAATTGTCTGGCATAACACAGTGAAAAAAACTTCTTAGCAGTGGACTTGGTAGTGAATTAAATATAATCACTTTTCCACTTCATATCAGTGGAAACGTGAAACCAAGAAGATGCAATGAGTTGCTCTGCTAAAGGTTAGCATCAGCCATAGTGATAAAGAGCAAAAGTGATTCACTCTTGTTATTAATATATAGCAGATTCGTTTTGGGAGACGTTAAAATTTACAAACCATTTTTTACCCCAATTAACAACTGATTGGAGATCATAAAGAAAAACGTGTAAATACTGGAAAACGGATTTTTTTTAGTAATTTTTAGTGATTAGTATAGAGCTACATTTGATGGACCCAATGTTGGGACTAGACATTTCAAAGAATTAGTTAAACGATTTAGAAGACAATAGGAACGCTTAAGTAAAGTTTTGTTCTCATAGTATAAGTAACAATTTTGCGTGTACCTTCAAAATTTATGTTGGTACCAAAAGAAATGTAGATAATAATTGTATTAGGTTGGTGCAAAAATAATTTCGTTTTCTAACATATGTTACTATGTGAGAAAACGAAATTATTTTTGTACCAACCTAATAGATTTTTCGACAAGATCATTTCGTGTTCGTACATGTCTTGAAGTGAAAATGTATATTTTATGCAAGACAATGCTTATTCGTAGTTTTCAAAGCTCCTTATTGTCCACCTTAACAGGATGCATATGAAAGGGCACCAAATTAACAGAGTACGTCCTACAACACCTCAGATATTAATACAGGGAAAACAATTCACAGGGAAAGAAGATAGCTTGGATGCAAGAAGTAAAAAAAAGTTTAAATTTTAATTCAATGATCGAAAGCCTGATGAAGTTTATAGAATATCTAGAAAGCCATATTAATATGTAAAATCATAAACTAGAAATTTATTCATGAATACGGGAGGAGGTTGCATTTATAAAATATATTTTCCTATTGTATGTATCGTATGGATTTATTTATAAATATTCATGATAAATCTGGTTTATTTGCATGATAGCACCTAACAAAACGAGAACAAGTTATTATTAATATTTCTAATAGATATGATGAAGTTGAAAACATACATAAGTTTCTTATATTATACGTCACAGTTTGATAAGTTCTCCGTAATAATAGCGATAACACAGTTTAATCTTATTATTTCTCTATCAGCAGAAGTGATACTCCTGCTCCTGCTTTTTATTCACATATAACAATATGCCCGACAAGGTACTTCTGTGTTTCAACAATGGCTAAAATGCTGCTTCAGTTCCCGGTTACAGCATTCATATATATTATAAATTAATTGATTTAAAATATGTTTTTTGCGCTTTTTTCGTATTTTTGGTTTTAATTTATAATATTAATGCTCTGTAAATTTACATTGAGCACTATTTTGTTAAAATAAAAATATCTATAAGAACAGCGGATTATATATCTTACTGTTCTTTCTTTTTATTTATATATATATATATATATATATATATATTAGTTCGTGGTTGTCGGAACCTCATACGTCGAACTCGATGGGAGAGTCCATCAGATTATATATATATATATATATATATATATATATATATATATACACGAGAGTATGTCAAAAAGTATGTTATGCCAAAAGTGCTTCAGCAAATTGGTGTGGCTCTTTGGAAGATAAGTTAATAAACACAATACCTTTTGCATCGCAAAAGATTGTGACCATCACCGTCCTTGCAGATGAAACGACCTTGGCCTTCTTTGGAGCAGGTGAGGAGGAATGTTTGCACTCAATGGACTGTCTCTTTGTATCTGGCTCAAAGTGATGAACCCAACACTCATCCTGAGTTAGGAAACGTCCAAGGAAACCAACTAGATTTGACTCAACCAATGTCAGATTTTTTCATGTGATCATTCTGATACGTTTTTAGTCAGGTGCCAGAAGACATGGCACCCACCGAACAGAAACATTCGTCATGCCAAGTTTATTGTACGGAATATTCACAAATCTCACGGATTATGCTACTAACATTGACTATTTGATTTATTTTGAGTCAATCGCCTGTCATCCATCACCATGTGATGAACACGATCAAGTTTTGAGGAAGCAGTTTAGGCACTTGATATAGTCTTTCGTGTTGAGTCTGAGGATATCTCATTTTAACAGATATATTTACCAAAATTACACAAAAATATCTTGAAATTCTAAAGAGTATTTTTTTCAGTAAAATCGCCATTGGCTTCAACCACGTCATTCAGACAACTTCGGAATCTCCTGCAACTCTTGTTTAAGTTGATGAATGCTGCTATGATCCTTGCCTTCATTTCATCTTTGGTCTTACAAGGTGCTTTGTTAGATTCTCGCTCAACTACGCCCCACACATAATAATCAAGGGGGTTGCAGTCTGGGGATTTAGGTGGCTTGATGTAAGGGGTGATGTGGTTGCTGAAATTGTCTGACAGCCATGACTCGGTTCTCCTGCTTGTGTGGCATGGTGCAGAGTCCCGTTCTCAGACTCAGGGTCTTCCGGCAGGACTACCTCTTCAAGGCACTTGGTGTAGGCCTCCGTGTTGAGTCTGAGGCCCTGTAGGAAGATGAATGGACGCATAATCACTAGTGATCACCCCAAACACAATCATAATGACGATTAGACTCATCCAACTCTTTACGAATCCTCTGCACTATTCTCAGATTGACACCCAAACACAGTAAAATGTTCGTATTGTAGCTTCCGGTGCGAATGCCAAACAGTACAGTATGCTGTTTCAAAATTTCTGGCGGATTGAATTGCGTTATTGTTCTCTTTTTCTCACAGACGGCGCCCAAATGACCCTACTATACTGTGCAAAATCGACAAAATCAAAAAGAAGCAACGCGCATGCGCGAAATTAAAAATATAATGGCGACAATTTGTGAATCGCACCCTGTAGATCAAAAGCGTTGAATTAAAATCTTAACAACGACTTCCACGGTTCTTAGACCTTTTTTTTCTGTGAAGATATATTCAAATATTAATTGCTTCATCAAAGTGGCGTTCTGTACAATAACAAATGCGATTAGTCTAAGAAATAAGGAAGAACTGAAGAATACTAACTGGATTTGGACAAATAAAAATCATTTTTTGATCTTGTTGTTCAACTGGATTGGAAGAAAATGATTACTGTTATAACTAAATATACTAATGTTATAGTGGAACACACCTATTCTATAGTTAATAGACTCTCCCATCTATAATAAGTAGGAGTAGTAGCAGTCGCTGAGTCGCTCAGTGAGCTGATCAGTCAGTCGATGTCGGATATTAAAGTATCAGCCACCACAACTAGATTGCTGCGTCATAACCTATTATATCAAGTTCCTAACGTTTTGTACGTTGAACCTATTTTAGGACCGACTTAGTACAAATACAAGTCTCCACTGTGAAACCACTACAACTAAGATTACCAATCTAAGCAAACCAGAGCAGTATTTTCCATCAGTGTTTTTCTTAGACATGTGATCTTCAACTTAAGTTGGTTAATCTTTCAAAATTTCGCTAATTATACACAACTATCACTGAGACCAGTGCGTATTTACCACGGGTGTCAGGGGGTTGATATTCACTACCAGATTTGTGGATATTGATTTCTAGGGTGGAAAAGCAGATGGTATGAATGCTGGCGCATCACATTCTTCCTGTCCGACATTTTCCCTTATGACAGGCTAAGTTAATTCTTTTCTTTCTCCCTCTATATATACACCGTGTTTCAAATTATTAAAGAGGTGACACTTTTGCATCCTATCCAAAAACTACTAGTTGGAATTTAACGAAATTATCAGAGATTGATGAGAGCATATATATATACACACACACACATACTCATTAAAAATTGTAGGGATCTATAAAAAGAAACAGAAGTTATGGTCATTTACCTCATTAAAATATTCAGTTAGTTATGTGCCATGCGTGATACACGCTTAGGCGATTATGTATTTTTTGATACATGACTGACGAGGCAGATTTTTTTCCCGCAGTAGACCAGTTGCCATCCAAGGCTACAGAACCTGGTCTATACTACTATTTACCCATAGCTGGGGAAAGAGGATTCATACCTTTCCCAAGTAAGTGAATGTAATGGATTCGACTGGAATTCGAACTTGGCTCTCCGCTTCCTCAGTCCAAGCTTCTATCCATTACTCCACTTAAATTAGTAGTGTGTCAAATTATTAATGAAGTGTAAAAAAAGCCCCTGTAAAAAAGAAAATAACACTTTAATTGCTTTATTTGTTTTATTTGTATGGATACATACAATTACTGAGATGAAATTAAATCGAAATAAAAAAAGTAAACAGTGTTAAAAAAGAATAGTGGATTTGGTTAATATGAGATATGTGATCTTTTTTTTTTTTTTTTCAAATGGCTTGGGAAAAGCGCTGGTACATCGAACATGTCAATTTCTGGATCTCCTCTAATTTAATTTTACGTGATACGTTGACTATTTCCTCCCATAAGTCATCCTTGCTTCTAAATTGCCGTCCATTCTCATAAACACGTTGCTTCAGAATACTCCACAAGTTTTCAATTGTTTTTAAGTCTGGAGAAATGACCGGCTCGTTCATCTTCTAAGGTCTCCAGAAGCTTAATTAATTTCTGCAGGTACCCCGTAGTTTTATGCGTTGAATGCAAAGGAGCATTATCTTACAATGGTTCTCCTGAAGATGATTCTTTGAATTTTTAGCCAAGATTCCAGGTATTTTTGAAGAAGGCTATATAAGCATCTACGGTTATGTTCGTACCGTCAGGCACTCTCCACGGACCAACCATGATACCTCTAATAATACCATCCCAAACCATAATACGTCCTCCTCCTCCTTGTTGGCGTATCAAGCGTTGATGATGATCTCGTCCATTTATGACCCAACCTTTGCTCCAACCAGCCCGCACATATACCTATTCCTATTATACTGTGAAAATTTCGATAAATTCCGACTGGTAATTTTTCGACAAAATGGAAAAATGTCAACTCGTTAATAATTTGAAATGCAGTGTGTGTGTGTGTATATATATATATATATATATATATATATATATATATATATATATGTATGTATGTGCCGGTCTTCATATGTGTGTAGATATATATCCAGAAAAAGACGTTAGTTTCCCTCTCTCTCTCTCTCTCTCATATATATATATATATATATATATATATATATTGTTTTCCGAACAAACTAATGTACGATTTTAGAATAAACCTTTCAATTTTGTTCTAATATAAAAATACACGACCCATTCCTAATGATTAAAGTGCCTTCTTTACTGATTGTACGTTAATCTCATTCAGAATTTAACTTAAATTCATCTTGAACATGAAAAAAGAAAAGATGCATTACTTTTTTTGTATGCGTTCAAGCTCGGTCACAATGCTTCTCAAACTACAGCCAACATTAACAGAGCATAAAGTGAAAGATCCACATGTTACCAAACAATATGGCGCTAGTTTCTAAAGTTCTGCAGTGGGAATACGCGTCTTAAAGATCAAGACAGTAGAGGACGTCCATCTGCAATTGACAATCATCTTCTGAAAATTCTAGTCAAATGAACCACACGTTAAAGCGTCAAAGAAATGTCTCAGATAATGGGTATCAGAATTTGAACTATATCGGACCATCTTAAGAGAATTGGCTAAGTGAAGAAACTTAATAAATGGGTTCCACATGAAGTGTGTTAGATGATCCATTTCTTGATCGAATAGTGACTTGTGACAAAAAATGGATCCTTTATGACAATCGTAAGGAATCAGCTCAGTGGCTTGATCATGACGAAGGATCCAAACACTTTCCAAAACCGAAATTACACCAACAGAAGATTATGGTAATTGTCTTGTTGTCTACCATTGGGGTTATCCATTACATCTTTTTGGAATCTAACAAGAAGAATCACTGGCGATGTTTACTGGCAACAACTGGATGAAATGTACATTCAGTTAAGCAAAATGCGACTGGCGCGGGTTAATCGACAAGGTCTGATTACGCTTTATAACAATGCTCGGCCACATGTTGCCATGATGACCCTGAAGAAACTCATCGACATAGGAGACTTTATCACACCTACCATATCCCCCTGGGATCTCACCCAGTGACCATCACTTTTTCAAGCAAAAAGAAAATGTCGAAACTGCATGTCGAAAAATGTCGAAACTGCATTCAAAGATTTCTTGACGTCAAAACCTTTAGAGTTTTATCATAAAAGCATAAATAACCTTTTAATTCGATGACAAAAATATAGAGACGCCCAGGCTTCCTACTTTGACTGATTTTAAAACAGAGTCAACTGTATGGAGTCAATGTGAACCATAATTTCCTTAGCTGGATAGTATGTGCTTGTGCGACATAGAGTTTTGAATTCAGAATTTCCATTCTCCTAGACAGGTTGCCAAGCAAGGCTAGAGAACCCAGTCTGTTCTTCTATTTACCTATAGCTGGAGGTGGAAGAGGTGGGTTCACACATTTGCTAAGACTATTAACACATCAGGGAATGTAATGAACTCAAGTG
Organism: Acanthosepion lycidas; assembly: GCA_963932145.1. Classification (NCBI taxonomy): domain Eukaryota; kingdom Metazoa; phylum Mollusca; class Cephalopoda; order Sepiida; family Sepiidae; genus Acanthosepion; species Acanthosepion lycidas. Next base: position 5,693,706 of record OZ010607.1, on the reverse strand, counting down.
GACTGTTTTAAACTCTCTCTCACACCACGCTCTATCACACACACATATTATATATATATATATATATATATATATATATATATATATATATATATATAGAGAGAGAGAGAGAGAGAGAGAGAGAGAGAGAACCTCGAGGCGGTGTAATGTTTAACAAACTTGTCTCTCTAGAAAAATGATGACTAAGTAGTGAGTTCAATCTTCACTGACTACCCTCTACTTTCGGCCTTGTGCCACATCTAAGCTACGCTTGGAAAATCTCTCTCTATAAAAGGCAGGATGTGTGTGTGTGTGTGTGTGTGTGTGTGTGTGTGTGTGTGTGTAACGAATGCACAGCCGCAATTTTCGACGGATTTGCACCAAAATTTACATGCACATGCTCCAAGTTAGCGGGAAGGCCAAGACCGACATTGCATTTCCTAACTCCCATCGATAGTCGAAATAATCGAATATTTCATGCTTCTACGGCAGTTTTCATGTAGTTTGCGATCACTACTGGCCAGAGTGAGAGCCTATAGCTGGCTGCCACGAATAGGCAGGAAGATTCTATTGGCCAGCGTGAGAGCCAACAGCTGACTGACACGAATGTTAACTAGCATGCTAGCATGCAAAAAAAATCGATAGCTGCATTCGTCACAAGTGAGAAAAATTTAAATCTGCGTGGCACTTTACTCCAATTGGCTCATTCGCTTGCTTAAACTCAACGTTGATTCTGATTCCGCAGAACTGGGTTGGGTGTGAAAAAGTATTTGTTGTTAACATTCTTTTTTTCATTCGGTTTTTCCTGTTACGAGTCCTATTTTAAAACTGATCGTTTTGTGTTCATTTTGTTTAGTTCTTTTTTCGTAACAGATTTAATGTTTAGTATAGAGCTTAGAAAAAATTTGCAGTGTGAGATAGGCAAGAAGTAAGGCATGTAGCAACATCAGCACGACAAAGGGCACTCCTTTAAAGGCAAGGAAGGGCAAAAATATTTTAAGTCAAGTGATAGCGATTGCTGTACGAGTCGTACGATTTTTAATCAAGCACGGGCAACGCCGGGCCATGCTGCTAGTCACTATATATAAGACGTGGCCTGACGATTGCGTCTAGCATGAAACAGCCTGTCGCCTCTGAGTGTAGACTTCAATGTTCACTTTTATATTTATATTTACATACGCTCTATCTCTGATATTGAGCACTTTATCCGATAAATATACCCCACCTTAAAACTATATATATATGTATGTGTGGGGGGGGTGTTATGTTTCGATGACTTTCAACTATCGTTAATCATTGTCAAGGAAAAGAGAGAAAAAGTCGAGAAATAGCCACGATATCATTTGTGTTACCAATTGAATATTTGAAACGTACGCGTGGTCCCCCTACTGTGACTTTGAAATCGCGTCACGTGGCGAAAATAACCTAATAGTACAGAGAAAGTTCAGCACATGCGTTCGTAGACTGAAACAAATTTTATCAGTCGTTATTTTCTTTCAATTTCAATTTCATGTCGTTAAAGAATCCATGGGTAAGAGAAACATTTAAGAACGCCTGCTTTAGACAATCTTGGAAAGGATGAATGACGTCCTAAAATAGGATAAAAATAAAACTAGATTGGCAAAAGCAAAACTTTGAAAACCACTGCCGTATACAATTCAGAAAGACGAGAGTAGCATTGTGAAATATATATAAAAAAAAAAGGTGCCTGGACAAAAATAGGCTGAAATCCTCCATGTTATGTAATCTTAGATGAGTAAAACGACATTTAGAAATATAGTGAAAAAGGGTGTTAAAAATATGTAAGGATACCCGGATTAGACAATACTCGTATGGGAGAATTAAATTCTAAAATAAATTGAAATGGGTAAAAATGGTTGGAGCAATAAATGGTTCAAACCATCTGGGTTAGATTATCTTGGAAGAGAAGAATTACATCCTTAAATATGGCAAAATATGAGCATTTGATTTTTTTTTGGGGGGGGGTGTTTTTTGTTTTACGAAAGTTCACCGAATACAAGGCTCGAGAGCCACTCATTGTAAAGAGTTACTGAATGAGGTGTGTTACACACCTATTAGCAGTTTTTGGCGAAAACAACTCCCCCCCTTACAAGTAGAATACGGGGTAAATGTGGTTGATTCGTCTCCGTGGATGTATCGTGGCTAATCCTCGTTGTAAAGTCTGCATTGATGGAACTAAAGAATGGGGCACACTTGAATCTTTGCAATGGCTCTAGCGTTTGTGGGCACAGAAAGACTTTCAGAAAACCCGGGTTCTACAATCTTGAAACAGAAGAATGGCATTCTGGTATATGGTTTCATGGCTGCATTGCTAAAATAATATCGCTGAAAACCGAGAAACTATATCACTGGATATTCTTGGACAGGGAGAATGGTAATCGAAGAACTGAAGAAATGAGTACATGGACAAAGATATTTCAGAACCAATTAGATAGACGATCTTGAAATAAGGAGAAAATCATTTTGAAATATTATTTAAAATGGTATATGACGGATAAAATTGTTGGGAATTACTGAAACAATTTTAGAATATCGAAATGAATTTAATGGCAACAAAACTTTAAAACCACTTTGTTATATTATCTTGAGAGAATTATATTCTAGGAAATTATGTAAAGAGGATATGGTTAAAAAAAAAAAAAAAAAAAAAAAAAACTCCGAGAACCATTCGATTGGATAATCTAGAAAGGAGAAAATAATATTCTGAAAGAAGGTAGGTAGTGGGACCATAGCAGAAATCGAAGAAATAATAATAATAATAATAATAATAATAATAATAATAATAATAATAATAATAATAATAATAACAGTAGTAGTAGTAGTAGTAGTAATAGTAGTAGTGATATTAGGCAAGACATGGCTTGCGAGTCTTCTAATCTTAATTGATTGGAGGTGTTAACATGTACAGGTTTTCACTTTGGTGAATTAAAATGGGTTGCAGTAAATATCCCGTTCAGTGGCGCAGTTCTGCTCGCCAATTGCCTAACCATAACCAGTGGGACATGTGCCCTAGAGACTGAAGCATTGCGTATCTCTGTTTATAAGCGGGAGATAGTGAGGGATCCTCATGACCGGATGTTGGCAGGGTTGCTTTTATTTTGTTTCGTTCTTTTTAGTCTGAAGAATGAAGTAACCGAAGCAATTTCCGAACTGCACCTATAGATACTTGGGAACACGCTCCCATGGAGACCTTCTGAGCGGACTGGGTTATCTGACCTGAAGGTATTTCTAACTGGGTCCTAACTGAAAGTTTAGGCAGTGGTTTTATTAAAAACGTGTGACCATATCGCACAGCTGAGATGCTTGTATACTTTTATCAATAACCTTATTTGATAACACGATGTTCATATTAGGCATCGTATATTTGTAGGGGTGTTGCTCTCTCTCTCTCTCTCGCTCTCCCTATATATATATATATATATATATATATATATATATATATATATATATATATATATATATATATATATAATAAACCAGCCCACGACTTACGAAGATTTTATCTGTTGACATTTTTTTTTTTTTTGACTGTTCAGTGGAAAATGTTATGATGCCATTTCTGACCTTAGGTCTCTGGGCGGGACCCGGAAAGAGATGAGTACATACCAGAAATAAAAAAAAAAAAGAGTAATAATAATAAGAAGAACATGTGGCACATCAACAATCACTGTTATAGTTGGAGCTCTTAGATTGATTGGAAAACATTCCAGTAGACTCATTGAAGGGATTCCTGGAAGCCTATGCCTTAAAGAAATACAAAAAATTGTTCTCGCGAGTACAGCCCACACCTTACGAAGGGTTTTATCTATGTAAAATGTATGTGTGTGTGTGTGTGTGTGTTTTAATTGGTCATAGGAAATTTTCATGATGCCATTTCTAACCTCAGGTCTCTGGACAGGACCCGGAAAGAAATATGTACACACCAGAAAACAAAGGAAATAATAATAATAATAATAATAATAATAATAATAATAATGCAACCGACCAGATAGAGAAACAATGGTAAGATAAACCGCACCATGGCCAATACTCTACCCGTACCAAACAAGCTGACGTAGACAAAACCCCTACCCATCAGTGGCTACGTAGTGCAGAGTTGAAAGCTGAAGGTTTTATCCTTGCTGCACAGGACCAATGCATGTTAACTAGGAATTATCAAGCACATATACTAAAAAATTGTGTTATCCCAAAATTCAGATTCTGTGATAAATATCCAGAAACAATTGATCATCTTGTATATTGGCACCCACTGAGTATAAAACCCGGCATGACAGAGTGGGCCAATATCCGCACTGGAAAATATGCAACTTCTGCGGGAAGGAAACTGAAAGAAAATGGTATGAACACCACCCAGACCCGGTTACGGAGATAGGACCTGTTACAATTCTATGGGACGACACAATACACACTGACAGAACAATCCAAGCCAACCGCCCAGACATTGTTATTAGAGACCACAAACAAAGTGCCTCCTTATTGATATGGCAGTCCTTGCAGACTGCAATGTATCTTTGAAGATCTTCAAAAATCTATCAAAATACAAGGACCTTGAAATCGAAATCTCAAAAATGTGGCACATGGGAACATCAACAATCCCTGTTGTAGTTGGAGCCCTAGGATTGGTTGGAAAAGATTCCAGTAGACTAATTGGAGGGATTCCTGGAAGTCCATGCCTCAAAGAGATGCAAAATATTGTTCTGACAAGTACAGCCCACACTTTACGAAGAGATTTATTTTTTTTTTTATTTTTTTTTTGTCAGTGGAAAGTGTCATGATGCCACTTCTAACCTTAGGTCCCTGGACCGGACCCGGAAAGAAATGTGTAAACGCCAGAAATCGAAAGAAATAAAAATAATAATAATTTTATAAAAAGGGGTACAAAAATAAACATGACTGGGTGGAAAAGGTGACCCACTGATTCAAGTAATTACCCGTTTGTTTTGTTATATGCAGAACCCCACCTAGATTAAGATTTAGCAAACTTCTCGGTAGCACAGAGCCCTTGAGCAGGATAAAAGTTTTCTCAGAGGCTTAACAAAATTAATCATTAAAAATACACATGAAAAAAAAGAATAAATATATATTTACTATTTGCAAAAATAAAGTCAAATAACTAAAGTGCTGCTATTGTTTTGCAGTTCAAAGCTTTTCAAAGTCGGACATGATTGATCTAACTTTATATTCTTCTCCACATTTAGCCTGTTTCTAAACTTACTTTTAACAGAGGAATATAATAAAGATGTCTTCTCACAAAGACATATAGTCAGAAATCTTTTTTTTTAAATTCATAGCTAGAGCAACGGGGAGAGAGAGACAAAGAGAGAGGAGGGAGGAACGAGACGTCAATATTGTTAATCGAAAACTTTGATAAATTACTTGTAGTTCTTAACTCGTCCATTTTGGCACTATCTTCATTGTGGCATGAAACAATAGAAATGCTTGTGAGGCTCCTGGATCCGATTCACGGAGCCCACTTTGGGAAACCCTGACCCAGATCCTTGGAAACAAAAACTAGTTACGAAACTAACGTAGCTGTTCTTGTGGACACCAGAGTAAAACTGAGATCAAAGCGGAAAACTGCAGGAATCCTGACAGAGAACTAAAATAAATGGGAAACATAAAGCAAACATTATTTACATTTTTTACAATCTAACCAAGAACCTCATCTTTCTTTTTTTAATCATTTCACCCCAAAGTAAGGCAATAATGCCACTAAGACGCAAAGGGTTACTGGATGTGAAAGAGACTTTAGTGAGGAGAGAGGACAATAAAAGAACAGGATTCAATAAGACAGAAGATTACGATTGATGATGCATTCAATTTTTTTTTTTTTTTAGATTGTCGTAGTTATTACAATGTTTCAGCCGTTGATAATAACAAAGATTAGGATAATAGTCGGAGTGTAGATAATGTAAATAATGATAAATCTACTTCCCAGAAATGCAAAAAGAAAGAAGGCTAACAGTTCTACCCATCATTGTCGGCATCCTTCAATTAGTTCCAAAAGGCCTTGGAAAATGGCTAGAGGAAATACTGAATTATTCAGGTAAAAACATTGCTTAAAAATGAATAAGAATACTGAAGAGGCTTCTGGAATATTAACGAGACTTGCTATCGCAAGTTGCTACTGGTGTAAAAATACTCAATAATAACAATAATAATAATCGTAGAAGAAGAAGAACAACAACAACAACAACAACAAGAGGGGGAAAGAACAAAAACAAGAAAAAGAACAACAACAACAACAGGAGGGAGAAAAACAAGAAAAGAACAAAAACAAGAAAAACAAGAGCAAAGACAAGAAAAACAATAACAAAAACAAGACAAACAATAACAACAAAAACAAGAAAGAAGAAAACAACAACAAGAGGGAGAACAACAAGAACAAAAAGAACAACAACAATAACAAAAAGAAGAAGAATGAAAAACAAGAGGGAGAAGAACAAAAACAACAACAACAACAACAAAAAGAACAACAACAACAACAACAACTAAAAGAAGAAGAACAACAACAACAACTAAAAGAAGAAGAACAACAACAACAACTAAAAGAAGAAGAACAACAACAACAACTAAAAGAAGAAGAACAACAACAACAACTAAAAGAAGAACAACAAAAAGAACAACAACAATAAAAAGAAGAAGAAAGAAGAAAAAAACAACAACAACAAGAGGGAGAAGAACAAAAAGAAGAAGATATTTTACGCCACAAAAGCAATAGGATCCTTATTTTAAGCTCCTTTCTCAAAACCAGTCTGCTGGTGTTTGCGACATTGAATTACTGAGTTTGGTAAGTTTATCAGGACGAAAACTTTTCAGCAGTCTTTCGAACAAATTCGATTCACTTTCGAAGACGATTTTGAGTATAAATACTACAGTGAAATGACTTTCACTGTCGGTGATGCAAGAAACGTGTAACTTTTACCAAAAATTATGAATCAAAATCTTTGACAAAAAATTAAAAACCTTTAAAATTTACACTCTCTATTTCTCTTCATCTCTCTATCTTATACACACGCACACAAGGAAACAATTAGATAGATAGATAGATATATAGATAGAGTTACGACTTTTTACTTTTTGAAAAAAATTATTTCCTGTCACATAGTTCGATGAACTTTTGTTAAAAAGTAATAAAGAAGCGTTTAAATCAGTTTATTTTTTTTTTAAATGTCACTGCAACACGAAATTTAAACCTGCTAAAAATGCATAAGTACTTTCCAATTATTACATCATTAGCAAAATGAAAAAATAAACTTTTGAAATATTTTCTTTTTTTACCCTTATTGTGTAAAATCAAATTTTCACTTTCAGAGTGACCATTTTCAAGATCTAAAACAATTTAACGCGCATATATATATATATATATATATATATATATATATATACATATAGATGCAGGAACATAGTTAGATAGATAGCTAGATAGATAGTCAAACCGATAGATGCAGGAACATACTGAGATAGATAGATAGATAGAATGATAGATAGATAGATAGAATGATAGAATGATAGATAGATAGAATGATAGAATGATAGAATGATAGAATGATAGATAGATAGAATGATAGAATGATAGATAGATAGAATGATAGAATGATAGATAGATAGAATGATAGATAGATAGAATGATAGATAGATAGAATGATAGATAGATAGAATGATAGATAGATAGAATGATAGATAGATAGAATGATAGATAGATAGAATGATAGATAGATAGATAGAATGATTCTCATTTCATTTTTTTAATCCAATATAGTTTTATTATTACAAACGTTATTCTCCGTGGTTACCTACCCTTATTTGAGTAAAGACTCCGTTTAGTTTTTATTTCTTTTACACTAGTGTTTTATTTCGTCTATCGGCCTGATTATTCGAGAAAACTTTTAAAAAACTCAACAGTAAAAAAGGAGAAAACCTATTAAAGAAAATGCGCACTCATTTTCTTTAATAGGTTTTCTCCTATGTTCAGGTCCGTAGACGAAATAAAATACTGTAAAAAGTAAACGGAGCATCTACTAAAAACAGACCACTTTAAGGTTCCATGTAATAGATTATTTCACCACAACCCTTTTAAAGGGCTCTAGATCATCAGATTATTTCCAAAGGTTGAAAAAAAATATATATATATATATATATATATATATATATATATATATATCAGGTTTAAGGTTGAAGTGTATTTAATTCATTGCACTTCATATAAAAACTTTCTACAGTTTGAAATGGATGCCTATCGGAAATAGAGGATTTTGAACCACTCCTTATATAATATCTGCACCTCCCGTATATATATATATATATATATATATATATATATATACAATGTAACCCGGATATAAGAGAGTTGTCGGGACCGGGGAAGAAGTCTCTTATATCCGGGTTTGGTCTATTATATATACATTAACACAGGCTCTAATTTGGGACCAGAGAAAATCTCTTATATCCGAGTTACACTGTATATATATATATATATATATATATATATCTATCAAGAAAATGTTTTTGGTGCATTTTATACGATTATCCATCTTTTAAAAACAAAATGTGCTTCCAATAATTCAAAAGGGACCCGTTTCCGTAAGAACCCTACAAATTTAAAACTTTTAAATTCTCATACACTTTAATCACTTATTGAAGATTAATTATATGTTTCTGAGCCTGGTTTTATAATACAACGACTCCTATATAATGACCAAGCATTACGAAGCAAAATTTAATTATTAGACTTTAGCACAACTATGTTTATGGTTATATAAATTGTTTATATTATTGACACATATATTATGAACAAGTGTCAAATAAGTTTTAAATTTTATTTTAATTTGGGGCAGGGGTTACTTTTAACTTTTCAACCATTCAAAAACCAGAAAAACCTCGCAAGAAAATTTGGGACCTGAGTATATAAAATGAACTCCGAATCACTTTATATGGATTCTGTTTTTTTATTTTATTTTTCTTGTTTTCTTTATTAATAGCTGTTTCCTGTCTTTGCTAGGAGTTTTCTCTCATCACCAAAGTCTCCCTCTCACTGGCGGTTACCTCTCTTTACGAGAATCCAATAAAATTCATTACAACAGTTGAATTTCGCAGTGAATGGCTTAACAAAATCTCCCACTTTTTACACTATCAGTACAAGAAATTATGTAAACATAAATATCTTTCATTTTTTATCTACATATAGTTTTACAAGTACAAGAATGGAGTCGTAACTATGAACTGGGGGAGGGAAAGATTACCGAAAGTCTTAAATGCATTTTCAATGATTTACTGTCTAAATGCAAGTCCTTTAAAGTTTTGTAAGACGTCGCTCAAGAGACGCGAACAAGTTTTTTTTCTTTCATCTTGTGTAAAGTTAAAGAGTAAAATAGGGGGAAAAATTTAATTTATCGAAAATATTTTAAAGCTATTTTGATTCCTTTTTTTATAGAATCAGACAAGGAAAAACTACCTCACGTCGAGAAGATAAAATGGTGGACTAATTAACAAGATAAATATTAATTTACTCGCAACAATCTATTTAACTATAAAACAATAAGTAAAATCGAACTTACCTCTGATACCACCACAACATGATCATCAAGGGTCGTTGACTGTTGTCTGCGAAGCACTTCGGCTCGTTCAATGCTGATTGAGCGGGCGTCCATGTTTTGACGGGCTAAAGGGAAACGGCCTCCTTTTTACATGAAAGAAAAAACGAATCCTTTGTATTGTTTTAAATAACTTTCAATTTCCAACTTTTGTGCTTTCTTACTTTTTCTCTGCGGCCTGTTTCTAATAAACTTATTTTCCTTTCTTTATCTCTCTTCCTCTGTCTTTTTAGTTATTTGTTTCTCTTCCTTTTTTTCTCTCTTTGTTCTTTTTTTTCCCCCTCCTATACTTCTGTTTAACACTTTCTCTTTTTCTTCTCTATCTCTTCCCGGATTTTTTTCTTTTCTTTCTTACTCCTCTCACTTATTTTCGCCTTCTTTTATTTCTTCTTTCTCTCTTTCTCTTTCTATCCCTCTTTTTCTCTCTCTCTCTCTTTCTCTTTCTCTTTCTTTCCTTTTTGTTTCGTCAACAGTCAAATGAAAATTCGCAGTTTCGAAGGAACTTCCTGTCAGTTCGTCTGAACCAATTTTTTTTTTCTCAAAAATTTAAAAACTCGTTGTTCCAAAAAAAAAAAAGTCCAATTTTGCTTTGTTATTCTACAGCTTAGTTTGGCTATGTGTGCGTATTACAGAAAAGAAAATATTAAAATCCTTTTAAATGTGTTCTATGCCTTTCTTGACAAAGACAGAAAGAAAAATTCTTGTTTTTATCATTAAAAAGTGTTTTGTGTTTACGACAGTCGGATTAATAATTACAAATATTTATTTGAAAAAGGAAAGGAATTAAAAGAAAAAGTAAGAATTTCTTTTAAAAATAGACAATAAATCAACTTTTTCAAAAATAGGCTAAAATTAGTTAGAAAATTACCGAAAACTGATTTTATACCAAAAGAGAAAATTAAAAGATTTTTCCGAAAAAAACTGTTACTAAATATGTAAGCTGAAAATTGTTTTAAATTTTGTATAAATTAATTTTAGCTGTCCTAAGAATTTATAGTGAGTTGATTATTTTGGTTAGTATTATATAGTAGTGATGTATACAACAGTTTGTACGTTTAAGTGCATGTGTATAGCTAAAACGCGTGAATGAGTATATAACTGTCCTTGATCGTGGTAAAGGATGTGTATGCCTTATCCTGCAATTATGGGTTCGAGCACGGAAGGAATCTGTTCGGTTTTGTTTTGTTTGTTTCGATTTGATTTTGTTTGTGTTTCTTTCTTCTTCTTTTTTTTTTTTTAATCAGTGTCTCTCTGTGACGAGATAGATGTATAGCAAAATTGAGTCTCTCTCTCCTCCAACTCAGAACCGCTCACAGGTTTTTATATTTGGTTATTTTTACTTTTTTTCTTTTCCCCCTTCTTTTCACGCCGTTCAGGGGACGACGACAATTATTTCTCGCTTTTATCGTTATTTTGCTTGCTGCTGCTGTTTAATAAATGGTTGCTACTTGGGAATTCAAAGAATGGAAAGATGCTGAAACTATCAGAGGCACGGATAACCCTCGTTCATTTATCAATACGTGTGATCACTTTTTTTTATATACATATATGTACACATATATCAAGATGTCTGCATGAATTTATAGGAAATGGCACGTATTCGTATGTGTGTGGCTGTGTGTGTTAAATGATCCGTGGTTGGTTGTGATATTAGGAGGAGTTGAAAGAGAAAAAGAGGTAGAAGATGAAAGTGCAAAGATCGAGAGAGCTTGGGGAGAGAGATAAGAGAACAATAATAGTGGGGGGGTACTGGGAGGGGGAAGTGAATTTGTTAGGCTGGGTAAAAAGGAGGAAAGTGAGTTGGTGATGGAGAACAGCAAAAAAAAATAGAGAGAAAAGACAAGTAATAACGAACAATAAGAAAGAAAGAAAGAAAGAAAGAAAGAAAGAAAGAAAGAAAGAAATGTCTAAGAGAGAGAAGTATAGAAGAAAGGAATAATTAAAAAAAAGAGAGGTCTTTTAAAAATAGAGAAGGGAAAGCGTCAGAAAATGAATGGTAAAGAGAGAAGATAATTTAGAAAGATGACGTATAGAGCGGAAGCATGAAGAGAATCGATAACCGAGAAGGTAGAAAAGGATCTGAAAGATAGGAAAAGAAAGAGAGAGAGAGAGAGAAGGAAAGTGAATGAATAGAAGGGGGAAAAGACAAAGAAGGAAACCGAATGAATAAAGGGGAGAAGAGAGAGAGAGAAGGAAACCAAAGGAATAAAAGGGAGAAGAGAGAGAGAGGAAACCAAAGGAATAAAAGGGAGAAGAGAGAGAGAAGGAAACCAAAGGAATAAAAGGGAGAAGAGAGAGAGAAGGAAAACAAAGAAATAGAAAGGTAAAAAGAGACAGAAGGAAAACAAAGGAATGAAAGAGAATAGAGTGAGAGAGAGACAGACAGAAGGAAACCGAATGAGAAGGGAATAGTGAGAGAAAGAAACCAAAAGAATAGAAAAGAAAAAGAAGCGAGAAAGAGACCGAATGAATAAAAGGGAGAAGAGAGGGAGAGAAGTAAGCCAAAAGAATAGAAAGGAAAAAGAGAGAGAGAAGAAAACCAAAGAAATAGAAAAAATATAGAGAGAAGGAAATCAAAGGAATACAAAGAAAAGAGAGAGGGAGAATGGAAGAAATCAGAGAAATAGAAGGGAAGAGAGAGAGAAGCAAACAAAAGGAAGAGAAACAAAAAGAGTGAGAGAGAAGGGAAAAGGAATAGAAAGAAAGAGGGAGAGAAAGAGAAGGAAACGAAAGGAATAGAAATGAAAAGAGAGAGAGAGAAGAAAACAAAGGAATAACAAGGAAGAGAGGGAAAGAGAGAGAGAAGGAAACAAAAGGGATAGAAAGAAAGAGCGATAGTGAAGGAAACAAAAGGGATAGAAAGAGAGAAAGAAAACGAAACAAAAGGAATAGAAAGAAAGAGAGAGAGGGAGGAGGCAACAAACGAAATAGAAATAAAGAGAGAGAGAAGGAAACAAAAGGAACAGAAAAAAGAGAAAGAAAACGAAACAAAAGGAATAGAAAGAGAATCGGACGGAAAGGAAAGGAATAGAATGAAATAAAATGAAAAATTAAGAAGATTAGTTATTAAAACAGGGGGAAATAAATTTCACAGTAGAAAGAACAACAAGAAATAATAATAATAATAATAATAATAATAATAATAATAATAATAATAAAGGGAAAAGAAGAAGAAAGAATGAAAGTAAAACAAAAAGGCAAAAATAAATGAAAGAGGAAAGTGAGGAAGACTGACAAGTCAACAGAATGAGAGAAATAGGGAGAAAACAGGAGAAGCAGTAAAAAAAAAGAAAGAAAAGTAACGATCAATTAAAAGAAAAGAAAAGGGCAAAGAGGGACGCCATGATGGAAATATTAGGTTGGTGCAAAAATAATGACGTAATAATGTCGTTTTTTTACGTTAAAAAATACGTCAAAAAACGACATTATTACGTCATTATTTTTGCACCAACCTAATAGTGAATGAAAAAAACAGAATGAAAAATGAAATTAGAATGAATCAGGCTAAAAAATAGTGATGAGGAAGAAAGAGTGTAAGTAAAAGGAAAGAAGAAAATAAGAAAGAACAGGCAAGAGTGAGAAAGAGGGGCAGTTAGTTAAGGAGAGTCGAAATAAAATCGAAAGAATGACAAATCAGGAAGAGAAAGAGAAAGACGTGAGAAGGAAGAGAAAACGAAAAGAATTAGTGGTTAGAGGAAAGTGGCAGACGAAAAGAGTAGACCAAGAAAAGGAGAGAGGAAGAGAAGAGAAGAAGAAGGAGAACAACCCAAGGAAGGAAAAGAGTTAAAAAGGAAGAGAAAAGGAGAAAAAAGAATGAAGTGGTAAACACAAAGAGAAAAAGAGAGAAAGGGTTCAGGTTAAAAGGAAAGAAAAAGAAAAGGAAATCCGTAGATCAAGAAGAGAGAGTAAGAAGAGGAGGAAAGATAGAAGAAGATGCAGAGAGAATGGGACAAAGGAAGAAATGATAATCAAGAAGAGAAAAAAAAGAGAGATGGTCGTGGAAAGAGGGCAAATTAAAAGGAGAGAAAAAGAAAAGTAAATACGTAGATCAAGAAGAGAGAGTAAGAAGAGGAGGAAAGATAAAAGAAAATGCACAGAGGTTTGGATAGAGGAAGAAATGGTAATCAAGAAGAGAAAAGGAAAAAGAAGATGGATAGAAATGGGACAGGTTAAAAGGAGAGAAAAAGAAAAGGGTGAGTAAAAAGAAAAGAGAGATGGAAATAGAGGAGGACTAGAAGAAAAGTAGAGAATCAGAAACTGAGGAAAGAGGGGTAATCAAGAAGAGAAAAGGAGAGATAAAAATGGATAGAAAAGGGACAGATCAAAACGAGAGAGAAATAAAAAGAAAAGCACAAGAAGAGAGTGGGAAATCTAGAAATAAAGATAGGGAGTAAGTAGATGCGGAAGAGAAAATCAAAAAACAACTTGAGGGAAAAAAGAAGAGGAATGGCAAACGTTGCATAAAATGGTTGTAAAATTAAGGAAAAGATGACACAGAAAAAAATATATATCAATGACAGAACGAGGAAGAGCAGGAGAAGGAAAGCAAATCAAAATGGAGGAGTGAGAAGCAGAAATAAAAAAAAAAAAAGAAGATAACAACAAAAAAATAAGGAATGAAGCAACAGGCTGGAGGTGGGGACAGTAATTAAAGCAAAACGAAGAAAGACGCGCCATTTAGACAGGAAATAAATAAGTAAAGAGAAGGAAAAGAACATGGGGGCGGTAAGAAAGCCGGGGGAGTATTTATTCATGAAAACCGAAGCGTTGTCAACCCAAGATGGGCGGTCATTGTATATAGAGACAAGGAATTGGGCGGAAGAAGGGATGGGTGTTGTCACCAACCAATCGAAGAGGTTGGATCATTTCCCTCAGATTTGTGATCCTGATGTAAAGTCAAATCCATTGACATTAATGAGACCCGGACTTGGTTTCGGCTCAGACAGGGAAAAGATACGGCTACAGAGAAACCGATGTGATGTGGGGTGGGGCCATGATGTTTGATGACTGTGTAGGTGTATGCCCACGCCAATATGCATGGATATGTACGAAAATGTGCGTTTTAAGTGAAATGACGCACTTTCTTTCGTTTCTATAAAAATGGACTTTATGGCACATCACCTGCTATACAGTGGTCATTTGTACTAAATAAATTTCGTCATATAGTCTACCATAAATTTTAATCAAATATCTAAGGTTTTATTTCGAATTCCGGTTATTTTGACACATTGATTTCTATATAATGGTCATTTGTTTTCAGCAAACTTATAAGTAAATTCTCAGTCTTTATTCCCGTATTCAAAATACTGATTCAGATGAAGAATATATATATATATATATATATATATATATATATATATATATATATACTCGACTCCCCCGTCAAATTCGACGTATGAGGGTTAAGCAGACCAGTTCCTAGGAAACTGACAGCCCGCCACCAGCACATGAGATTTGATTATAGTGGTGAAGGTTTTGTGTAGAACTATCCACACTTTTTGAAAGGCCGAATACAGAGACTTGGTATACTACATGCCAAATGGCCCCAAAACGACCCTCCGCAGGTTTTGAATTCAGAGTTGTCCTTCTCCTAGACTAGTTGCCATCCAAGACTATAGAACCCAGTCTTTCCTGCTATTTACCCATAGCTGGAGGGAGAAGAAGAGGATTCACACCTTTCCCAAGGATACGAATGTAATGGATTCGACTGGAATTCGAACTCGGCTCTCCGATTCCTCAATCCAAGCCCCTATCGATTACTCTCTGCCTTCTGCGTCAGTATATATATATATATAATTATTTATTTAAAAATTATAACATAAATATGTTACAAAATTGCTACAAAAATAGCCATTTTATTTCAACACCTCCAGTGTCTTATCAAGTCCACCGGAGGTGTTGAAACAAAATGGCTATTTTTGTAGTGATTTTATAACATATTTATGTTATAATTTTTAAATAGATAATTATATATATATATATATATATATATATATATATATATACACTGGAGGGGTTGAAACAAAATGGTTATTTTTGTAGTGATAGCATATTTATGCTATAATTTTTAAATAAATAATTATATCTGCTCTACTCTGCATTGATCACTCTTTTAAGAATAGTAATTGTTGGTTATTTGAATTTATTCGGTATACACCAATGATATACTTGGGTATATATATATATATATATATATATATATATATATATATATATATATATATATATATACGGTCAAGATATTATGTCCATGTTCAAAGTTAATATTATTATGTTTTGAAAAATGAAAACATTTTATAAAACATACATACAACAAAATATTTCTTATTTTAACAGTTAAAAAGTAATACTTGAAAATGGCTAAATGTATAGCCGAAAGCGCTCGGATAAAAAGAACATTCGGACAGTTTTTATATAATTTATCACCCGAAAAGAAAAAAGTTATTAGATCGCATGAGAAATTGTATAAAAAAAAACTAAATAAAAGCACCTTGTCTGTCGTTTTCAATTAAATGTGCATGGAAGAAGGATTGCTGCCTAAATATACAAATACATATATATATATATATATATATATATATATATATATATATATATATATATATATATATATGCTGACACTAATGGTGTCCTCCTGTAGTTTTAAAAACTTTCAAGATTAATTTTCGTACTAGGATTCTAATAATAGATATTACTTTATTAACGGTAATGGTAGGTGTTTTCGTACAAGCAAATTGACCAAGTAACTAGTGCTACTATCGAGTGAACTTTATAAAATCATTCTATTAGAACATTTTTTCCAAAATCTACTAACTGTTATCACTTTTTTTTATTATTGATGGTGGTTTCCTTCTTAACCCTTTGTTTGAAGTCGTGTGGAACGTCAACATCTTATGTCATTAGTTTGTCTTCGAGTTACATGTGACACTAGTTTATTTTTGGCTATTATTGAAAGTCCTCAAATGATCTAGTTTGTTATCTGCTACAGTTCTTTTGTTTGCGATCCTGTAGTGCCTCTCCAAAGATTTCAAACAGAGACGGTCCCCGCTATTACCCACAGACGTTATTCAACCACAGACACTTTTAATCATTGATCTAAGAAAATAGTTGTATACAGATAACAGTTTCTATATTTCTGAACTAGTCTGGCGCCATGCATGACGAGACTATTTAAGAACATCACTCGTGTTTTTATGTTAATATTTTGGTTTTGCAGCAACATTCCGTATTGGGAGAAACTATCCCTAGCTCATTCTATGCTCATTTTCCTTACCTTCTATACTAAATTAGATAAAAGTGATTCATCCACCGGGGTATTTGAAGTGTTTAGTATTTACTAATTCCATATCCTGAATTTTTATGATAGATTCAGGGTACGTGACATCACCGATTTCATTTTAATTCCAGCTCATTGTTTCTGTTTTGCAAAAGTTTATCTTGAATCCTATTTTTGAAACACTTGATAGAGGATGTTAATTTTTGTTCAAAATCATTCTTGTGCCAACTATAAATATCTATGTCATCAGAATAGGATTTAGGGCACATTAACTGCTACAAATTGGTTCTATAATGTCACATGCGTTTAATAATGTTTTTTTATATGATCCGGGCAGATTTACTCAGCAAAACACGCGCATTTTTTTACAACCAAATCTAATTATAACGACTCACTGTTGAGAAATTAGCTATTATTTGTGATTTTTCATCGATAGATGAAAGATAATACCTATGAGTTCTTGTAAAACATGATTGAAGCAAGGTAAATAAATGAATTTAATTCCAATAATATTTCGGACTTCGAGAGTACCGGCAGTTCGTTCATTGCTAGTACTGTTGAAGGCAATCCATACTGTGAGCCAATTGAAGATGAACATAACCAGAATACTGAAAATTTGATATCTTTTTTTACAGTAAGGTTCACCCTGTACAAGGTACGGGGACCACTCGACGGTGGAGGTTACTTTTAGTTGTTGTTTATATGGATAGGAGATGAAGATAATGGTTGACTCTCGACTTGAACAGGTGAAGTTTGTCGTGATCGGGGAAACATCATCTTGGGAGTCTGTTCTATAGAGCAGTGGTTTGCTGGAAGAAGCTGTTTGAATGGAACTTACTTCTCGCCGATCGAATATGATTATATGAGACAGATCAGGCCGAAAATGAAGGCTTGATAGAGTTCAAAGGCGTCTCCGTGTCCTTGTTGGAGAATAATTTTTTTCCACACTCCAAACTCTCAGAGGCGGTATGTGGCGAGTCTGTCACTGCTCTCTCGCTACTACCATGGAAAGTGCTGGGGGGGCGGTCGCCTACGTTGACCGCCAGAGCCTCAGAGGACTGGTCGTTAATAAATATCTTCAAGGATCTCGCCATGCCACTTACATAGTTTGCTAAGATGTAAGTGGCATGGCGGGTCCTAGCCGTGAAGGTCAGACCTGGTGAAACCAGGAGATGCAGTTCGTCCGAATACTTTCCATTGTAGTAGCAACAGAGCAGTGAGAGGCTCGCCACACCCCGCCTGTGTGAGAGAGAGAGGTTGGAGGGTGGAAAATAATTCTTTTCCCTCAAGGACTCGGAGACGCTTTTGAACTCGATCAAGACTCCATTTTCGGTCTGATCTGGCTCGTAGAGGATAGCATGAGGAGTCAGGTACTTACTAGAGTGATACAGGGAGCCGATCACTTTATCTGCATCTTTAGCGACGAATCGTATATAGGAATTCCACTTGAGATCGGATGTGTCGGGGACATCTGTTCATCGTCACTGGCGGTAGTTCGGGGTCTGATCGTTGGTAATGGAATGTAACTAGTTTGGTCTTAGAGGCATTGAATGTAACAAGCCAGTTTTTTCCCACAATCGGAAGAGAGGTCAGCTACCAATCTCTGATCGTCAAGAGTTTTAGAGGTACGCCTGTATATCGTCGTATCATCGGCATAAATGTTTACAAATGATTAGAGTATATTCTTAGGTAGAGATCACATATATATATATATATATATATATATATATATATATATATATATATATATATATATATATATACATGCATGTATGTCATCAGATTATCAGTTTCATGACTCAAGCGACTTTCAGACCATACAGTGTTGATTCCTATGTCAACACTGTTCATATCTATTAGAATTCTTCTTCCATAAATATAGCAAATCATATACCACACGCATACACAACCACACTCACTCACCCACACGTGCATATATATATATATATATATATATATATATATATATATATATATATATATATATATATATATATCCAGTTCGCTAGTGAATATTTGATATTTCTGTGTAACGTCTCCTCTTATCCGTTATGTTTGAAACAATGGTTAAATATCTGTGAATTTTCTTCCCTTGCAAAAGATCGATGTCCATATTCAAATAAATGTTTTGTTTTTTTAACGTTGGTTCGCATCATTTCAAAATTGCTGCATCACAGTCTTCCTGTTCACTTTCCAAAATCATGACCCCTAAATGCCATTTTGCAGGCAGATTATTGGATTTGAACCCATGTAAAAAAAATGTTATGTAAAAATAGTAATTTTTGCATAAATGTGTGACAAAATTGAAGTAATTGCAGAATAAATTTTACAAAATCTCTTATGGATTTAAAAGCATTTCTAGAATCAAGAATATAAAGAATAAAAACTCATAATGTCATGAATAAAATGGAGAACGTCTTTGCTTGTTGAAGCAAATAAAGGGAGTGTCAGTTTTACATAAGTTGGTGAATATGGAATCATTTGAATTGTGCGTATTAAATCAAAAAGATGGTTGGTTCGAGTAGTGACCCGTGGGAGACGCTTGCGCTGACCGCCAGGCCCTCGGGGAGCTGGCTGTTAATAACTACCTTCAGGAATCTACCTGTTAGGAAGGATTTTATAATAGAGAAAACCCTTCCATTGATTCCATAGCTGAAAAACTTATGTAGCAAATCTTTGTGCCAATCCTTGTCAAAAGCCTTAAATATATCTAATGCTATGGTACTTGCAGTGTGTGTGTTGTCAACCAGTAAACACTCAACAACCCTAACCCTAACCCTAACCCTTTCCAGGCGAGTACCACTATATATATATATATATATATATATATATATATATATATATATATATAGAAAGAACAGTAAGATATATAATCCGGTGTTCTTATTGATATTTTTATTTTTCCAAAATAGTGCTCAATGTAAATTTACAGAGCATTAATATTATAAATTAACTGATTTAAAATATGTTGTTTTTTTTTGCTACACGGTAATAACCATGTTTCAAAAATGGAAGCTAAAAGCTTCAAATTTTATTTTGTAATTAAATTAAAAACATCAGTTCCATTTCATCCTCGAGCGAATTTTGGAGTAACTTATTTTTTAAATTTACTGAGTTTTAAAGGCACAGAAAAATTCATAATTCACTGTTTCCAAGGATACAGAGAGATCCAATCATTCAGACAAGGGGTGGTAGCGGGTTCATTTTTATCAACTTTATAGTTACGATCAAAAAAGGGGGTTAGGTTTAGGTAGGGTAGGGATGTATTTTTCAACAAATTCTGACATCCGTTAAATGCATCCAGTTCGAGAGTTAATATTTGATATTTCTGTGTAATGTCCGTGTCAGTTACGTCTCCTCTCATCCGTTATTTTATATTTGAAACAATGGTTAAATATTTTAGAAAGATTGTGATGGTACTTATTGAGAAAAGAATTTTTTGTTTTTTGCTTTTTTTGCAGTAAGGTTCACCTTGTACAAGGCCCCAGGGCTAATCGAAATAATGGGTTTACTTTAAGGGGTTGTTCAAATGGATAGGAGGGGAAGATAACGGTTGACTTTAGACTAGAACAGGGTAATATTGTAGTGATCGGGGAGACATCCTCTTCAGAGTCGGTTCCACAGGGCAGTGGTCCACGGGAGGAAGTTGTTTGAGCGGAACTTGCTTCTCGACAATGGAATACGGAGGGAATGTTGGTGGCTTTAGAGGCATTGAATGTATCCAGACAGTTTTTCCCCACTGATAAGTTAATGATAGAACGGAAGAGAGTTCAGCTGCCAAGGGTTTTAGAGGTACGCCCTTACATCAGCGTATTATCGGTATAGACATTTACAAATGATCGGAATATATTCTTAAGTAGTTCATTTATGTAAATCAGAAAGAGAATTGGTCCGAACTACCTTCAGGGATCTATTAGGTTGGTGCAAAAATAATGACGTAATAATGTCGTTTTTTGACATTAAAAAATACGTCAAAAAACGACATTATTACGTCATTATTTTTGCACCAACTTAATACTTCTTAGAATGGATAGTATAATATATAAAAAAAAACCTTCCAGTGATTCCATAGCCGAAGAGCTTGTATAGCAAACCTTTGTACCACATCTTGTCAAAGGTCTTCGAGATTTTTAATGCTATTGTCCTTATGGTATTTATGTTATCAAGGGCCTTACCAATTCTGTGTGTAATAATAGTTAAGACGTCAACAGTGGATTCGTGAATAAAAACCTTTCTACCATGTATCCTGAGCATTATCTTACCAGAATATATACGGCATTAACTTATAGAAAGTGATTATGCATTTGAGGTTACATTTAATAAAATTTAATAAGAAATTCAGTCTGTAAAGTGTTAATAACATTTCCTGGTTCTTGCTTAAAATTACATTGCTTCTAGCACATCGACTACTATATATAAGTCATAGTGCGCCAAGTTATAAAATAGATTATTAAAGTCGTTATCGTGTTAATGTCTTTTCAAATATTAAATGTTTTCATATACTTCGCAATTTGTTTATGCTTTAATATCAAGCATTTTATCTGAAATTTGAAGAGTTCAGATTATTGCATCGATAGAAAATTTTGTTCATATATATATGTGTGTGTGTGTGTGTATGTGTGTATGTGTATATGTGTGTTTTTTTGATATCTTATAAATAATAAATTTCCGGTATTATAATTCGATAAACTTTTGCTCAAAAATACTTAAGAAGGGTTTAATTCAGTTTATATTTTTAAAAATGTCAGCCCAACACAAAATTTCTATCAATCACATCATTAGCAAAATTTAAAAATAAAGCTTCTGAAATATTTTAACTTTTTACCTTTGTTGCGTATTTGGTAAAATCGAATTTTCGGTTTAGGAAGACATTTTTCAAGAACTAAAGCAAATTAATGTCTTTTTGTTACTTTTACTGTTCATTTTGAAAAAAAATATTACTAGTGAAGGAAAATTCTTACCAGAAATAGATTTTTGACGGTAAAAAATATTATTAGGTTGGTGCAAAAATAGTGTCGTTTTCTCACATATGTTACTATGTGAGAAAACGAGATTACTTTTGCACCAACCTAATACCAGCAATACATTTTTGGAAAAAATATTAACAGCAATACATTTTTGGAAAAATATTACCCGCAATAAAAATTGTCGGCATTAAATAAACCATTGAGGTTGATATGCCGTAAAGCAAAACAAAATAAAACAAACAAAAACAAAAGCAAAACACTATTAAAATATAAAAATAAATTTTATAGCAAATATACCAACAACACATTTTTATATAAAAAAATTACCAACAATACATCAATCAACATAAAATAACTCTTTCCTGATATTAATCCATATAATATTCTACAATTTCTTAAAGAAATCAAACTATATTCTAAAATATAACTTCAACAAAACTTGAACATAAAACATACATATCACTCTCTCGTGTAACGATGTCCACACAAACAAGTATATGCACAAAAGCTGAGTATCATCTACCATGTATTCAATTGTGAAAGCAGAATAACAAAACTACAACATAAAACACACATATCACCACCTCTAGTAATCATGTCTCCAGAAACATGTATATGCACAAAAGCTGAGTATCATCTACCATGTATTCAATTGTGGAAGCAGAATAACATTTTTTTATTATTTCAGTGGTCCCCCAAAAATTAAATTTCGGCATTAAATGTCCCAAAGGTGCTGATATGACGTTAAACAAATCAAATCTTTCTTCATCATTATTTGAGGAATAATCCGTCATTCAAGAATTTAATTTTCGGCTGGTCATAGAAATTGATAATTATTTAGTAAAGCAACAGCAAAAAGGGGGGCAAAGGTATGTTGAAAGATCGTTTTGCATCGACTTGCCAATTTGGGAGATGGCCTGTCTACCTCCCTGGAACACCAACACTAGGAACTCTGCTTGCTCGATGCCTGGCGCCGAGCGATAGTTAACAAACTGATATCGTCAGATCATCCATAATTATTTCGATCTACAATGAAAATTTCATTTTTGTGGTCTTATGTTACACTGAACTAAGTAAATATAATCGCCTACCCTAGCAACGATGCTTAGCTCTCCCGTCTCACAAACCAGTTCAATGGTTTAATAATTTTCATTTTCACTGTGTATCCTATCTATTTGAACCCATAAATTATTTTCGCTTTTGTCATCTTTTTTTTTTTGGGGGGGGATATTTTTTTTAAACTGCTGTCTAATGTTATCCGTTTCATTATATCTTGTATTATTAATTACTCTGAAACAGTAAATATTGTTTGCAGGTGCAGATAACTGATGAATCTTTTAGATGATACCTTTTAAATGACCCCTCACTCTTACAGAGGTATGGCGAATTTCGAAAGGGCACTTGGATTTAAACATGTTTAGTTGGATTTTTTTTGAGTGCCGCCAAATAACTATATAGTAAAAAAAATACGTGACGCTAAACTGTCTAATTTAGTGATTTTCTTAAAATTATTTCACCCCAAGCAAGGCAATAAAGCCACTAGGGTGCAAGGGGCGACTGAGAATTAGAGAATATGACAAGAACTACTATTAAGGAGAGAAGACAACAAACGAACAAGAATTAAGAAGATAGAAAACAGCTATTTAAATTGTAGAGTGCCGTGTCGGTTAAGTGTTGTTGAATTAGGAACACGTGTGTTTATTTCCTGCTAGAAGAAGGCCCAACTCAAGTTGAGTCCAACCGAAGATGTAAAGAAAACAAACAAGACCGATATATATATATATATATATATATATATATATATATATATATATATATCAACAAATATATGTATTAAACAGCAAATTTACAAGTGACATAGACATTAACATTTTTGTTTGTGTATGAACGTAAAGAGTTTGTATTTTGGTGAATGTTCGTACGTACGTGTATGTGTGTATAATGTTCATGGCGTCTCCCACGAATGGGAAGACGCTATCTTTTGCGAGAGCTTACATTGTAAATGTGTTCGCTGAAATGAAGAAATGAAAAAAAGAACGAGCCAAGAAGTCGCCCAGTATTTATGGTGTAGGGAGAGCGTCCCCTAGTGAACAGTTAGGGAATTAAGGAGGAGCTAACTCCGACAAAATCTTTGAAGATCAAAGTTGACTCGGAAGTAAGAAGCCGGAAGAGTGTTCCACAAGCGAGAAGTGCGATGGAAGAAACTTCCTACATAGAACCCAGTGCGACATTCAGCCATTTCAACGGTAAAACGATGAGACCCTGCCGCCAAACCAGCACTTGGCCCAAATTCACAAATTCCAGGTATCATGGGGTAAGTTCATCAAAACAATTACCATGAAAGTATTTATAGAAAAGGCACAGGGATGCCACGCTACGGCGGCAGTAAAGGGACTGAAGCCGAGATGCCAGGTCAGTAACAATAATATTACTGCTTCTTTTTTAGATTTTATCAAGAAAATTTAAATATATAGCAGAAGCAACAGACCAGATGTGGCAGCAATATTCAAAGCAAGGACGGTTAGTAGACTTATAAATATTATAAAATGTTTTATTTCAATCTTTTACCACAGCTATAAGAGACAACACAGTTCAACTTTTGATATTGAAACAAGAAAAAGGTTATTTAGGATCTGGGAACACTCAATACTTTCCCCATATAAATTAATTGGATAATCGTCGTTACTCGGAGAACGAAGCATTCAGTTTGGTTACCATTTTCTTCAAAGGAAAACCATTTCAGCCGCTTCGTGAAAGTTGTATCGGAATTATAATTCTTTTAGGCAGACATATTTACTTTCTTTAAGACAAGAGAAAGAAAGAAACTTTTTACTTTGTTGAAAATGATAGAGAAAACTAAGAGCGTTATGGTAAACAAACTTTGCCAGTTTGTTTGGCTCTCTTTTCTCAGACTTTTTCATACATTTTCCGGTCTTCACGACTTAAAAGCCCACATAATTTCCATGCTGTGTATGGGGAGGGTCGTCTGTTTGTTTTTTTTAATTTTTAATTCTGCTATTATTTTGTTTTTTTGCTTTTTATATTGTTGCATTTTATTTTTAATTTTTTAATCTGCCGAAATAGAACCTTCTTTCTTTTTCTTTGGCATACATATTTATTTGATATCGATTAAATTTTATGTATTGATCACAAGACCAAACCTGAAGACGTTTTCCATTGGTTTCTTTTTGATCAAATCCCGAGTTACCTTCGATTTCAACTTTTATTCCAAATCACACAAAGAAATCGCCATGAAAAATTTCCAAAATTATTATCAAATTCAAATACTGAATTAATATTTCAAAACCCTTGCCAAGACATCTTGCATATATTTTGTTTAGAGATCGACTGGTGTAAAGAAAACAGTCGAACCTTTAAATTTGTAATGAAGTTTTATTAAAAGCGATTCGACCACTGCGCAGATGCGAAGTTCGACATCACTTTTTATAATAGAATTGTTCGAGGGGGGAAACAACTACAGTTGTCTTCACCACAATCAGATACCTGTAATTTAATATTGCTCCAAAGATTGTAGAGGACCAAGTGGGTTTGAGTGTTGTTGAATTAGAGATACGTACTGTTTATTTCCTGCTAGAAGGTCCAACTACAAGAAAATGGCGGACTCAAATTAAGTCCAACTGAAGATGTAAAGAAAACAAACAAGACCGATATATCCATGTCAATAAATATATGTATTAAACAATTTACAAGTGACAAAGTCATCAACATTTGTTTTTGTGTGTGAATGTAAAGAGTTTGTATGTTGGTGAAAGTTCGTACGTACGTGTATTTGTATTCCATGGCGTTTTTCCCATAAGTGGGCGAAAACGCGGATTTCTACGAGAGATTACATTTTTAAATGTGTCCACTGAAATGCAAAGTGAAAAAGAGAACGAGGCTAGAAGTCGCCCAGTATTTACAGTGTAGGGAGAACCACCCCTAGTTAACAATTAGAGAATTAAGGAGGACACCTTAAACTTGTAATGAAGATTTCTTCAAAGCAATTCGACCACTGCACAGATGCGAGGTTCGAGAGGAAGTAGTGGGTGGAGTTCGAGGAGAGATAACTATGATTGCCTTAACCACAACTAGCTTTCGATTTTTATCAATATTCAATAAATATTATTCATCAATCTGACGTGTTTTGTTTTTTTTTTTTGGCGGGGGAGGGTTCATTTTTCTACCTTGAAAATAGAAAAAGTGCATAACCATGTTTTGTGCCTGCATTAAACTTTGGGAATGTTTAATTCGCGTTCTGGTTTAATTAGAATTTTCACATCATCACTAGAACTCGTCTCACTTGCCTATAACTTGATTAGAGCTTCACTGGATTTGGTATAATTTACGTCGACATTTTCTTATCTGTGACACGTTTTAGTGTTGGTTTTCACGTTAAATAACCGTCGAAGTCTATTTCAATTTAAACTAAAATCAGACAGGCTCTGTCTTGAAACATAAACCTTTGATTTCCATTCGATAATAATAGATTTCTTTTCAGTTTTTTTTTTATTTTTAATTACATTGAAAAGAAACGACGGATATTTGCTATACAATTAAACATCGATTTTTATTTACAATGAAACTTCAGTTTTATTTACGTTTATGGCAAAGGACAAAATTTTCACCTGTTTGTGATACATTTTCAACATTTTATCTTTTCTATTTAAACAGTTTTTCTTTCTTTGTGTTTTCTGTTTTTTCCTTTTCTTAACTCTTTCACTTCAAATCTGGAATACGTGGGCCCTGTTGCTAAAATGGCGTTTAGCATCCTTTGTTGTTGCAGACTGAGGAGGTTTGAAAAGTTAATATATCTCTAAATTTATTTATTATCTATATATCGCAGTCTGTTCATATCTCTCTATATAGCAATCTACCTATTTCAGTTTGTTATGTATCTGCCGTAGTTTCTATCTATCTATCTATCTATCTATCTATATATATATATATATATATATATATATATATATATATATATATATATATCATAGATAGATAGATAGATACATACATACATACATACATACATACATACATACATACATACATACATACATACATACATACATACAGCGGTTCAGAGCTTAATCTAACTATTGGACAATTTTGCAGTTATTCAATTTTAACAATGTTGCTGTTACAACTGATACATATTACTGATAAATGTTTTTTACAATATAAACAGTAACATTTAATTTCCATCTTAAGTATATTTTAATAAATATTTCGTCTGTGTTAATTTTAATTCAATTTTTTTTAATTTTCTTTATTAATTCATTGATTATATAGAAAGATTTTGTATCTGCCTTGTCAAAATTCAGTCGTAAGTATCCATGTTTACATTTAAAGAAAACGTAAAATAAATATGATCTTGGCCTCTAAAAGTAACTTTTTTAAGAAGACTATAGGCAGCGTATGTATGGTTCTACAAAAGGATGCTAGGGATATCATGAACCGAGCGTATGAGCAACGATGAGGTCTTGGAAGAGGCAAACAAGAAGGAATCTTTTAATTAACATCAGGAAGAGGCAGCTGAAATTTCTGGGACACGTAATGAGAAAGGAGGGCCTGGAGAATCTGATACTCACAGGTCGAATAGAGGGAAAAAGAGACAAGGGAAAGCAACGCATGAAATATCTATCAGGCTTAAGCAAGTGGATGACAGTACGGGGCCTGGGGGGAAGTAGCAAAGAGAGGTACAAGGGATAGAAGGAAGTGGAGAGCCATGATCGACTACGTCCTGAAGGGACATGGCACATAAAAAGAAAAGTTATACAGTTAATCAATATTAAAAAGGCAAATAAGATTCTATCATTTAAGACCAGGCAAATTTGGTGACGATCTTGTTTTCTGCAGCGTTCGTAATGATTTTTGTTGTCGTCTGCTATTTCACATTATTATAGATTAGTCGAACGGAACCGAAAAAAGTTACAGGATTATCTAAATAAGTCACAATAATCTGTTAAATTGAGACATTAAAACTGTACTTATTTTATTTAAACAAGCAAAAAAAGTAATAAATTTGCTGAATAAATTATTATTATTATCACCATTTCCTTTGATTTCTGGTTTGTACTCATTTTTTTTGGGGACCCGACCCAAGGTCAGAAATGGCGTCATGACATTTTCCACTGAGCAACTAAAAAAAAAAAAAAAAACACTCATATTTTACATAGATAAAGCCCTTCGGTAGGTGTGGGCTGTACTCGTGAGAACATATTTTTTTCTATTTTTTAAGGCATGGCCTACCAGGAATCTAAGATTATATTTTTAAAGCTGATTATGTAAATGATTATATCCATCTATTAATTATTAAATAGGAACTGTTTAGATGGTCAAGATATAAAATCCATACAGGTAGACTTTAATAATAAAACTGCATTTATTTAATATCATATTTTATGTAATATTTATACGCACGCACATGCGCGCGCGCGCACACACACACACACACACATAAACGTACGGATGACCTACTTTATATTTTTAATTAATTTTCAGGGCTTCGCGGGGATGCACGTACAATATTTCAGCTTTATATATTAGATGAGAATTGCTTGTTTACCTGATAGTATTTCAGATAGCGAGGAAAACTTGTAGTAATATATGCCATTTGTAAGTGTGAAGTGGTGTAAAGCGAAATTTCAAAATGCAAAGAATACCTCTAAAGTGATTTTAAAACGTTTTCTGAATTTTGAAAACTATCTCTACGTCCGTGTATGCACAGTAACCAATGGAATCTATAAGCGAAAATGGATAATACACGGATGTTTCAAATATATTAGTATATTCACAAATTGTTTTATTGATCTTTATAAATCAGAAATATGTATTTTGGCAAATTTCTTCTGTCGAATAGATCGTTTAATGACAGGTGGAAACTTGTAAAGAAACTTTCTGAAATTAAGTGCAAATATCTCAGGTACTATCAAAACGATTCGGAATATTACACACAATTTCGGAAAGTTTCTTCACAAAATTCCATCTTTTCCAAGGAAAGAAGTTAGAAATAGAGAGATTACCAGTGTAGTGTTTTTATTCTTAACGGTCCAGAGGTTTGAAATGAACCTGAATTCAGATGCCATGGCGGTGGAAGACATAGCGTCACATGGATAAAGCGACCTGATGGTTTAAAGATATTTAAATACGTACAAGCTGACATTGAAACGAATTTTATTGATGATAGGTAGTCGACCTTTGATACAGAAAGTGTGTTGGTGGGGCGCACGCGCATTTACCACACATCCAGGTTTGAGGAGTCTGTCCCTATGTTCTATGTGGTATTCGAATCTGTCCCAATATGCCTTATTTTTCAGGTTAGTTGACAATGGCCTAAGTTGTGAAAAGTATGGCACATGCCATGGGCGCCATTTGGAGAAATTCCCATGATCCCAATGAACAGATGAATTGTAGTGTCATATTCATTAATTAGGCCTTAAGCACTAAATCATCTGTCTCCATTTTCGATTGCAAAATGCTGCTGTCAAGTCAAGTTTATACCAAACTATCAAGACCTGAAGAGCTTCTCAAATTTATTATTCAATATGGAGATAAGTGGGCGTTCCCAAACATTCGTATTGCTGTTCAAATTAAGCTAACAATTGCAAATTCCAAGAGACATTTCTGTGAGTTGAAGTTAATTTTGACCTATTCGAGAGCATCCATTGTCCATGCTAGATTAATTGACCCTAGCACTGCTGAGTGTGGAGAGAAAGAGCAAACTGAAAACGATTAATTTGAAGACATGATCGCCAAATTTGCATCAGTCAAAGCAAAGAAAGTGTATTCTTAGGCCTACCTGACATTTTTCTTAGTACCTTACTTCTCTTCTGATGTTACTAGTGCAAAAAATCTAATGAAATACAGTAGAATACCTCATATCCAGAGTCCCTCATATCCGGAGTGCCTCATATCCGGAGTCCCTCATATCCGGAGTATATTTGGGTGATATGTGACTGATTTGAAATTTCTGTTTTTCAGGAAACTTACTTTGGATAATTGTTTATGCTTATTTCACCCTAATGGCTTGTATTGTTGCAACAGATGATGGGAATAAGAGGAAAAGAACAAATTTGGAGTTATCACAAAAAGTGGAAATTTTAAACAGACTAGACGCTGGTGAAAGTTCATTGTAACTAATGGCTGAGTTCAACATAGGAAAGTCAACATTGTATGATATAAAATCTTCCAAAGAAACTGTTCTACAGCGTTCACACTAACACAATAAACGAGGAAATAAAAAACATGATTGTGATGAAACCGGGACTGAAATTGAAAAAGCTATTGAAAATTTTTCAGTTTTATGGAAGGAAAGCCAGCATTCAGCTATGACGATTGCAATAACGCATTGAAAAGTACCTTTCATTTTAAAAAATTTCAAGAACAAAAGCAAAACGAAACGCGGAAAAAGTTGAGAATGACATTAGAAGAGAAAGAATCATCATGCAACAGCGATTAAAAAATCCTCGTTACATTATTTGTTTTGCATACGTGGCAGACTTAATTTAATGAATTTTCATTAACATTTCATAATTTATTTCTTTTTCCTTAAAACCAATTCCGTTATATTTCACTTACCATTAGCTTATTTTGTTTACTTTAAAACATTGAAAATAAATGCTAAACCTGATTTCAGTTCTTTTCTTTTAATCTTAATATAACCCCGCATATCGGGACTTTGTAACCAATTCCTCATATCTGGAAGGCCTTCTTAGTCTGGTTGTCAGGGATTCTACTGTATATTTGTGTATAAGCCCAACTCATGTATATTGCGACTCCTAAATTCTAATGAAATATATATTTTTTGTGATGACATTTTAGTTTCATAATTTTATAATGTAAAATTTAAAGGATTATTTAAAATATTTTTGTCATTAAGTATTTTGTTGATAGGGAAACGCTAAAAGATCGTTTTGTCCTGTTAAAAGATTAGCTTCTTCTGTAACAATTATATCATATTTTATTACTTTTTCTGAATTAAAAATGTAAATGACAAAACGTGGTTTCCTAGAGTCTGAGGTCGTGTACATTAAAAGCTTTTGTCTTTGTGATAATTGTGTCTCTGTAATTTTTTAAAGAATACTTTTATATGGTAAGATTATATTGTCAAAATTTAAATTCGCTTCTTATAAACATGATAAATAAACGATAATCTTCTTATTGAAGTACCATAATTTATTATATGCTAGCTTAAAAGACATACTCCGTGCGTACTTTTAAGCTATTAGGTTGGTGCAAAAATAATGACGGTTTTTGACGTTAAAAATACGTTAAAAACCGTCATTATTTTTGCACCAACCTAATAGCTCCTGCAGAGGGATAATTGGGACCCCGGTCCAAAACTAAAGGCACCTCTGGTCCAGTTTAGAAAAAAGCAATGATAATCTTGAAAAAATAACTTTGAATTCCTCAATTCACTTCATGAAACTTTGACTCTAATTCGGGATATATGTCAAATTCCGGCCAAAAGACTGATTTGGGACAAAATTCCGATTTGGGCCAAAAGTCTGATTTGGGCTAAAATTCCAATTTGGGCAAAAATTTCAATTTGAGACAAAAGTCCGATTTGGGCCAAAATTCCGATTTGGCCCAAAAGTTTGATTTGGGCTGAAATTCCAATTCAGGCCTAAAACTGTGTTCTTCAAATCACAGACTCCGTGAACTTCAATTAAGTTGAGTTCTTCAAATCACAAACTCTGCAGAACTTCAAAACCTCACGTCACGAAGCCTCTCACTTTAATTCTGATTCCTTGGCCTTTTTGAAGAAATAAAATTGATTTCCTCAATTCACAAAATTTTGGAGATATTTTAAACTGAATTTAGAACAAATCTTTTTAAATTCACAAAGTTTTTGTGTTACTTTAAACTCAATATAAATTAAAAGCTTTTAAAATCACTATTATTTTCAGTTATTTTAACATTTGAATTTTAAACTTTTCCTTCCTCATCCAGACACAAACCCCAATGCTGGATGTTCAATCACCAGATGAAGGTCAGATTTTCAATCCCTGGATCACCCTGATTCCAATATATGTCTATATAGAGCAAATGTGATTCGAGTTGTAGGGGTCTCACACACGCGGATGGACGGACAGACAGAATTTGCCGTTTATTTATTTAGATATTATTAGGTTGGTGCAAAAATAATGTCGTTTTCTCACATAGTAACATATGTGAGAAAACGACATTATTTTTGCACCAACCTAATAGTAATCTTGACTTGTATTTTTTACATAATAGAACAGTTTTGGTAAGGTATCGGGTGTCTTGACAGGGGCGCAATTTTAGCGCCTTGACATGGTTGGCATTTTTCATTGCATTCTTTAAGGCCTACGGACGCAACAAGCAGTGTATAGCCGTTTTTTGCTTAAATTTCGGTAAGAAACGCATCTATTTCGATAGTACCTAGTAAATGTGCTTGTAATCAAAGAAAATTTGTATTATGCGATACAAATGAAATATTGTACAGTGTGAGCAATGAAAAATCTTTAAATGTTTACTTTTTAATGAGAAAAAGAAAGAAAAGGTTGGTTCAGTGTTGTGTTTCCCCAGCAGTGAACCGTCGTTCCTTTATCATTAACATTAAGTAAAATAATTTAGATCACCGTGCTTTATATCAAAAATGCTTTAGAGTAACATGCCTTATGTCAAAAATGATTTAGAGCAACATGCTTTACAGGATGCGATGGATAAATTGTCATCTAAATTTCGCAAAAATGAAAATCACGCTGGCATCTCATTTTAACAAATATATTTACCAGAATTTCACAAAAATATCTTGAAATAGCAAATAGTAAATTTATTCAATAAAATCACCATTGGCTTCAACCACTGCCTCCAAATGACTTCAGAATCTCCTGCAACTCTTTTGGACGATCTCCTTGTTTAAGTTGGTGAATGCTGCCATAATACTTGCCTTTAGTTCATCTTTGGTGTTATAAGGAGTTTTGGTAGTCTCTCGCTCAACCGAACCCCACACATAATAATGAAGATGGTTAGAGTCTGAGGAGTTAGGTGACCATATATAAGAAGGGATGGGGTGGCAGAAATTATCTGACAGTCATGACTGGGTTCTTCTGCTTGTGTGGCATGGTGCAGAATCCTGTTGCCAGACATAGAAACAAAAATGCTTTAGAACACCATGCTTTATTTCTGTTGTAGATTCCGGTTTGAAATCCGGTACCAATAAATAACAAACGCCAGGAATGAATATATGAAAATAATGTATTAACGTAATAATACAAACTGGTAAAGCAGGTTAGTAGTTCCAGGAATACGGGTTAGTAGCAAAATACATATACAGTCTTTGGTATTGAAGTATCGCTGCATGACTTCTTACTGAGTCTACGTGCTCGCTCACTGTGACTCCTACAACGCTGTTACCTCACCTTTCCGGTTACCTACAACCTTTTACTCTGACACTCTGGACTCGATGGTCTTGCTCGGTATTTATCAATCCACCCACGAGGACCGAATGCGGCACAAGGCCGGTTTAATGTGGGTATCTCCGAGCCCGTAGGCTCGGCCAAAAATATAGCCTTTGAACCCGCCTAGATGGGTTCAGGCCCTGTCTACCTCCCCGGACGAAGCCTTGCCCTTCGGCAAATCTTCGTCCGGGTTCCTCTCTGTTAACGCAGAGAGTTCGACAGCTGTCGCTTACAGTCAAAGACTGTATCACGACTCAGCTAGACTCGCCGGTCTTGCTCGCTATTTATCGATCCACCCACGAGGACCAAATGTGGCACAAGGCCGGTTTAATGTGGGTATCTCCGAGCCCGTAGGCTCGGCCAAAAATATAGCCTTTGAACCCGCCTAGACGGGTTCAGGCCCTGTCTACCTCCCCGGACGAAACCTTGCCCTTCGGCAAAGCTTCGTCCGGGTTCCTCTCTGTTAACGCAGAGAGTTCGACAGCTGTCGCTTACAGTCAAAGACTGTATCACGACTCAGCTAGACTCGACGGTCTTGCTCTCTCGGGTCTTCACGTAGCCGTAGTATATGTATATACTGGGTGAGTCCATTTGTGTAAAAAGGGGAGAACCTCTCAACAATTTCCAAAATGCTTTATATACAAAATGCAGGAAAATTTAGCAAATATAAACCCAACCAAATACGATTCATTTAATACGGACTGCACCCCTGATGTTAGTGATATTGAACAACTGACAAATGTTTGTACATTTAGTTGATGTGATCAAAAACAGAATCTGATGATGAAATGTCTCTCCAACACTTCCTAATTTTTTGTCTACGGCATTTCATAATTTTTTCTAATCTCAATCTTTTTTTTTTTTTTTAAATATTTCTGTCCTTATTTTCTTTTCTTTTATTCACCATAAATAATAAACAGCGAAATCTAAATTTATTCGGACGGTAATTTCTATATTTTAATGATCCAGATTTTATATACACCAAATGTAAAGTAGAAATTTGTTGTAAATGTGTAACCTAATGACCTAAATAATCTAAGGTTAGTGTCAACTCTATTCTTCTAAAAAAATATACTTAAATAATCGAATTATGCAAGGCCATTCTATGATTGCTATAGACTAGCAGACGCATGGTCGACTCATCTGCCTTTAAACCGGTTTTGCAACCAGTCTTTTTTTGGTATGAAGAGTGGCTAAACATCCAGCATGATTAAAAATAAAACCAGCCAAAGGGCGGTAGAATTATTTTTAGCCAGGAGTCAACGGCCTACCACAATGGAGTAGACGGGTTTCTATCGTTATGACACTGTGTCGATGGGGGTGCTTCCTCGCCCGAATTCAACGGCCAGGAGGGGGGGTTACTCTAGGGAATCAACGTGATCAAGGTGAGCCTTCAAGTTGGAGTGACATTGGTTGTGGTTTGACCTGGAGAAAGATGAGTGCTGTTAGGTCTACTTGACGCGCTACACATAACTGAATACTTCCTCGGCTTTCAACACGGATATGTGGAGGGAACTGGTTAGGTGCTCTCAACTACGCAACGCCTCGACTACCACATGCAATCATGCGGGGGGGGGGCTGATGACAATGGAATAATCGAAACACTCATACGTATTCAATATTTTTTTCGGTCAATTAAATTCCTTATTCATGTATTTGATGTTGTCAACACAAAGGGATCGCTGTGTATTTTCTTTATTTGATTTTATCTGATCCACGGTCCGTAACAATTGGTCTATTGATAGGTTTCAGAAACCAAGCAATAATATTGGCAAGATATATACCAGTTTTGTTTTCTTGCCATTGTGGCAATTTTGATTTTTCTCATTCACTCCATTCTGGATGATATGTTGTGGCTCTTATTCAGTTGACTAAACAGTTCACTTTCAACTTAGATCCCTCAGCGAGGTGCAAATTTTAATTCCCCGGGCACGAAACTACGATCCTTCTATCATCATAGAAAACCATTTATGTTCACTATCAACATATCTCATGCTAACCTCAAGAAGAGCATTGAATATTGCTGCTATATTTGGTCTGGTGCTCCTGTTATATATCTTGGGATTCTCAACAAAATCCAAAGAATGTAATGTAATTGGTCCTCACCTAGAATCAAGACTTTATTTCCCACCGCCAAAGTTTTTCTCGTCAAAATCCATCTTGCACATTTATAAATCTACCATTCGTCCGTGCATTGAATATTGTTGCCATATCTGGTCTGGTGCTCCTGTTATATATCTTGAGATTCTCAACAAAATCCAAAGAATGTAATGTTATTGTTCCTCACCTAGAATCACGACTTTACTTTCCCACCGCCAAAGTTTTTCTCATCAACTGTCATATCTGGTCTGAAGGTCCGGTTATATATCTCCAGATTCTCGAAAAAATCCAAAGAATGATATACAATATTATCGGTCCTTATCTGGTATCTCGACTTCAGTCACTTTCCCACCGCCGTGGCCTGGCTTTCTTCTGCCCTCTCTATAAAAGTTTTCATGGCAATTGTTCTATTAGTTTTCCCTCTTTGGTACCATGACCACATGAATTTGAAGGTAAGACTAAACTGACAACTAGATCTCATCGTTTTATTCTTGAAATAGCTTGATATAACCGTAAATTCTTTTCTAACAGTTTCTTTACTCGCACTTCTCACCTGTGAAATTCTCTTCTGGTTTCTTGCTTCCCTGCCATCTACCGTCTTCAAATGCAACGACAATCGCCATCTTCCTGATCCTATTCTTTTATTGTCCTTTCTCCCCACTAAAGTTTTCTTATTCTCTTTCACTCTCAGTAAACATTTGAGTATATCACTTTATTTAGATTGAGATCATGAAAAACATTAACGACCATAAAAGGCAACTCCAAAATGAAATCCTCATACATTTAAAAGGAACATAGCCACTGTAGTAGCTGAAGTATATGTCATAAATTTGGTTTCACTCCATCTGGTTGACTTTTCAATTCACGTTGTGTATCACTGGGGATGAGTATGTTTTGTTATAAGTAATGACTTATTGTAATGGGTCTACAATATCGATATACACTGTTTCAAATCGCATAGAACGTAGCAAGATTGAAACAACTGCTGACTTGTTGACAATTTAGGCACTCTTTGGTTCAAGAGTTAATGTTCTTGTCCGTGTCTGGCCAAAAGTAACGGGATTTAATGAGCTTCACTGTGGCTATAGATCGTGGGTGCGACATTTTGCGGAAAGTGGCACAAATCGCCTTGCGCCGCGCTTATCGAATGAACAGTCTTCATTAAGTTCTTAAGGTGTCACATAGCAGGATCTTGTTACCAACAGTGTAAACTTTAAATGTGTTCATATACACTTTTTTTATTTTTGTGTCACACGCTTTGTTCATCGAAAACTGGTAAATTGTAGAGGTTTACAATTACTACATATGCTGACTTACAAAAGTAATTAACAAAATGTGCTGTCTTCTCCACGAATATATAGAATATTTTCAACAGTAAACAAAGGCGAATGTCTTTGCTATTTGTCCGATTTCATTGTTCTTGTTGTTTTATGAAAGGCTAGTGATGATGGCTTCTGATCCGTGAACAAGTCACTTACCTCCATTCATTCTGCATTTTCAAATGTGGCAACTTTAAATATGTGCCTAACAGTTTTTTGTTAAATATTCTGAATCTTTCTTTAAGAAGAAATCTCTCGAGATTGGCCACTTGTCAATCATGTAATGCAATTCTGTTCTAGTGGCATACTGAGAACTATATAACATCAGAAGGTAACGAGTAGCATTTGAGTCAAGTATGGAAGTTAAGTAAAATTGCTAAGACTATCTTTATTACTTGTGAAGGCCTCCTTTTCGGCATTAGTGAACTGTGATGTTTTGGTGTTGTGATATTTCTTGACCAGCTCTGTAAGTGATACTACAATGTCTACAATTTGTGAAATCAACTTCCCGTAGAAAAGAGTGACTTTTAGTGGTTTCAAGGTCTATCTTGTGTGTCGTTGCAGGGGTTTGATCTTTTGAACTAAAATTGTGATTCAGATATTCCAGCCATCTCATGAAGAATTGACAAAAGAGTTCATACATTTTTGATCAGCCTCGTTGAAAAATTTGCATTTGACTAATGTTTTTCGGGTCCGGGGATTCGTTTTCACTGTCATTAGATGTCAGTTGACAACAAGCTTTTCTGCTTTAGGGATTTCTTTTTCGTTTTTGTTTTTATGGACTACTTTTTTTTATTTTGTTTTATTTTTTGCATGATGGAAACTTTCTTTGTATATGTATGTGATTAATGTTCACCACAAAATATCTGCAATTCAAGTTCACCCCAGACATGATAGCTTTCTAAATAGCTGCGTATTTATTTCATATGAAGAAACAATTGCTCCAAAGATCCGATTTTTTTTCCTTTGATAAATGAGTTACAGCAAAAGCAAAAACTTAACATACTTTTTGAGATTGAATATATCAATCATTAGTTTCATAATTTAACCCCACCCCACCCCCAGCACCCTAATCTGCTTTTTTATAGTTTTGAAGAAATTCATGTGATTCAAACTGCCGCGGTCTATGTTGTACTATAAATTCTAACAAATGCCCACTGATAAAATTAAAGTCATTTGGCTGAATTGCAGTAATCTCACTTTTCTTCATATCCACTTTTCAATCTTACGAATTTATTTTACGAACTTCCTTAGCTTATTGTGCTTTTTATTATTATTATTTTTATTATTATTTTTATTATTATTTTTATTATTATTTTTTATTATTATTTTTATTATTATTTTTATTATTTTTTATTATTATTATTTTATTATTATTATTTTATTATTATTTTTTAGTTTTTTATTATTATTTTATTATTATTTCTCATTATTATTTTTTCTTATTATTTTTTATTTTTATACTTTATTATTATTTTTTATAATATATTTTATTATTATTATTATTATTATTATTATTATTATTATTATTATTTATTATTATTTTTTAATTATTATTTTTTAATTATTATTTTTTTTATTATTATTTTTCCTGATCCTGGTCTCCAAGAAATAAAAAATACAATTTTGCAAAGAACTGGATTCGGTTGTAGCAGCTCGATTCGGAATTTTTTTTCTTTGTTTTCTTTTAATCGAATTTACCTAAAACAAGGCAGTAAAGCCACTAAGACACAAGGGATTACTTGTTGGGAGAGAATTAGAAAACAGAAAAAATTAAGGAGCGAGAACAATAGAAGAGTAATCAAAGATACTAAAGATACCTGAAAAATGGTTGGTTCCCTGTATCGCTGCAGTAAGTACCCGACTCCACGGGCTATCCTCTACCTTTACAAGAACCAGATCAGGCCTAAATTAGAGTACTGTTATCATATTTGGGCAGGTGTTGCCCAGTACTCACTTTCCAGTCTCAATAGAATTCAAAAGCGTATCAGAGTTCTTGTGGGTGACGAATTATTTTCCAACCATCAACCTCTCCCTCGCAGGCAGGATGTGGCGAGACTCTCACTGCTCTGTCGCTACTTCTATGGAAAGTGCTCGGATGAAGTACATTCCTTGGTCCCGCCAGTCTTAACCTTCACGGCTAGGACCCGCCATGCCACTTACATAGTAGCAAACTACTCCATATTCCCTCCGTGTTCCATCGGTGGGAAGTAAGTTCCACTCGAACAGCTTAATCAAGAAGACAATAGATAACGATTGACATTGCATTTAATTTTTTGAAGATAAAAGTTGGCTGGAAAGCATGGAGCCGGAAGGGAATTCCTCAAGCAAGAAGTGCTAGAAAAGAAACTGAACATAGCACTTACGGTTATATCTAACCAATTCAAGTGTGAATGGATGAGACCTTGCCGCCAAACTAGTACTGCGCTTAAATTCATAAATTCTTGATACTATAGTGATGAGCTCGCCTGAACCATTCCCATGAAAGTATTTATAGAAAAGACAAAAGAGAAGCTACATTACAGCAGTGAGAAAGTGAC
The DNA here is from genome assembly GCA_963932145.1 of Acanthosepion lycidas. Classification (NCBI taxonomy): domain Eukaryota; kingdom Metazoa; phylum Mollusca; class Cephalopoda; order Sepiida; family Sepiidae; genus Acanthosepion; species Acanthosepion lycidas. The sequence goes on along the minus strand of OZ010607.1, from coordinate 5,654,488 downwards.
ACAACCAATAATATTGCTGATTCTTCTTTGGATTTTATCAAGAATCCCCAAATTTATAGCAGGAGCAACAGACTATATGTATGGTAGACTTATAGATATGTAAGATAGATTCTGGAGAGAAAAGTCGGAGGTTAAACAATAAAGAAGCCAGATCTATCCCCACATCAAAAATTGGCCTCAGGGGTGCGGATTAACAAATATACATCGACTGAATAGATTTGTAATACAAGATTGTTGAGAATGAAAATACAGAAAAACAGAAAAAAACTTTTTTATCATTAAACATTCAAAATGCAAAGTGGGTAAGTTACGTCCCTTGATGCAGGACATCTTCTGAACGAGATTATGACGTGGTGGGAAATAAAAAAAAGAAGAAAACGAGAGCTCACCACGAGACGCGGACACTGCACACACTTTCTTAAACAGATGAACTTGAAACAAACAACTGTGAAGAGAATCTCCGCGTCTTTCATACCGAAACACTCCACTTGGAAATATTGCAGAAATGATATTAAAATGTTTTATAGATCGAATTTATAGTTCCACAGGGAAAGACGAGAAACGAGTGAGATAAATAATGACTCCGAATCCAATTCGTGCCTTAAATAAATAAATGTTAAAGAATCTTAAAGGTTGTGCATTACATAAGAATTATATATTCTGATCCATTTTCATTTTAAAATACGAATTAATCATCGTTTTTTTTTTTTTTTACATTTAGAAACAGCATGATACCTGAACTGCGTTGTCGAACATGAAACCGGAACATCCACGGAGTCGAATTGTCCATGGTCGAAATATCCGTTTACCAAATGTAAGCCTCTTATACATTTTAGGAGCCATTTTAGAAAAATCTCCTATCAGTTGATTCGCCCAATTCTATGTGCCCTTGTGGTCCTTGTCCTTTTCTTTCACCAAACCAGAAAAGGAATTTTCCGTACCTCCCGACCCAATAAATAAATTATCGATCGGCTAACCTCTTTAATTCACTCGGCACTGTATCACTTGGATGGAGAATGTAAACAATCAATCGTGGGAATTGAATAAATCAATCGGTTCAAAATTGGGTTAGCGCGTACGACAGACACCTGAAGAAGGTCAGAGAATGCAATAGCCGAAACGTTATGATTATAATAACGAAGTACCTCGGCCCTATGAATTTAAGCACATTACTAGATTGGAGGGAAGATCTCATCATTGTACAGTAGATGAACTGTAAATTCGATGATAACTTTTCTCGCAATTCTTGCTTGTGGAACTCTTTTCTGACTTCTTGCTTTCCATTCAAGTTTGATTTAAAAAATTAATTGCAATGTTAATCGTTATCTTCTGTCCTCTTAAATTTTAGTCTTTTATTGTTCTGGTAGATATATTTTTTTTTTGTCATTCGTTTTTATCTCCCGATATTTTTGTGGGTTGATAAAAACCAAATAAATACAGAAATGACAACAGCTTTTTTATGAGAGGAACATTTTAGAAAATGGTTAGCATGGGACGTTGCGAACGACTTGAAACCCATCATTGTACTCGATGTAGTCCGGCAGATTTAGTCAATAAATGAATAGGTCTTTAAAAATCTGCACCATTACACGCCTTTCTGTTTGGAACAACATGCTCTTTCCTTAAAATCATTTCATTCAAAGCAAGGCCACAAAGCCACTAAGACGCAAGGGGAGAGTATAAAAGAATATAAGAAAAAGAAAAACATTATTAAGGAGTGAGAACAAATCAAGACATTAAAAAAAAAACACTGATTAATAATAACCATAGAATTTAACCTGAGTAAAATAAGAAGAGATAATGTAAGTGTAGGAGAAAAAATAAGTGAAAATTTTCTCACCTTGAAGGTAAATAATATTTATAAACTGTATAAAGCTCAAGTTCGTCGCCGAAAAAACATTTATTGTCAGTTTGCCAGCAACTGACAGAAAGGTTGAGATAACGAGAACTTTGGCGAAACTCCCAAATAGAAGAGATGCCAAAATGTGAACATCAGAAAGATTATTTGTGGCGATTTTTAACCTTTGTTCTAAAATCTGTTCACAAATTGATGTGAAATCAAAAGAAAGCAACTGTGAAACAGAAACATCCAAAGGAAATAAAATAATTGCATCAATAAAGATAATAACATTAATAAAATTTGAGAAAGATGTTGTGGTTTTCCGCGTGAGTTCGAATCCTTGTCGCCAAGGAATGACAAACGCAATAATTAAATATAAGAAATAAAATGTATTTACACAATCATACAAAGAGTAATACTGTTAGTAAGTCCAGGAACGTGGTTAGTAGCAAATACAGATAGATATATACAGTCTCAAAGTAGGACTTCCTTAGAGTCTACGTGCTTGTAACTGACTTCTACAAGAGGTTACCTCACACTATCCGACTACCTACTACCGACTACCGACTACGACTGCCCACACTGACTGTAACTCTGGGTATTTAACGGCAGCAGTCCAGGCACACTTGGTAGAGTCCACTTATATGAAAAAAGGGTGGACCCCATAACAAAAGATAAAAGAAATAAAGTCTTCAGGAAACTTTTCGAAATAATTTTAGCTAATTTAAATGTTTTTTCAGAAAAACACTCATATAAGTTCAAAAGGTTTACAAAAATATTATTTTGGAAACTACTAAACAACACTATATATTACCAATGATCTAGGCATATAAATGTTCTCCTACTCCTCTGTCTTAGTGCTCTTAGATTCCCCTATGGAGTTTAAGGACCACAGCCACACCACCTTAGGTCCATATCCTCACCACGCTACGTTTTCTGTAGTAGGAGATTGTTTTGGGGAGCAGAGTATCTAGCCCCACACCTAACCGGTTATGAGTTATATTTCTCTTAGACTGCCAACCAAGGCTAAAGAAAGCAATCTGACGTGATGAGGTATTTAAACCTCCTACATACATGTATGTGTGTCTATCTGTGTGTGTGTGTATGTGTGTGTGTGTGTGTGTAGTTATTGTTGAATGTAAAAGACAACAATAACGATTACGTTTTTTAATTAACTTTGCTTGTTAAGGAAACAAATGCTTTACATGTAATTAGAAGCAAAAATGCAAAATATTTTTCACACTAATAATAATAAAATAAATAGTAATAATAATAATAATAAATAATAATAATAAATAAATTAATAAATAATAAAAGCAAATAAAAATAAATAATACTAATAAAAATAAATAATAATAATAATAATAATAAAAGAAATAATAAAAACAAAAATAAATAATAATGATAAAATAAATAATAATGATAAAATAGATAGTAATAATAAAAAATAATGATAGAATATATAATAATAATTAAAATAAATAACAAATAATAATAATAATAATAAAAATAAATAATAATAATAATAAAGTTACTACAAAACTGACGCATAAAAACTTGTTTTTTCATCGAGGATGAGAAACAAATATGTAATCATTCTTAGTAAACGAAAACAATTCAAACAAAGATTACAATCAAAATTAGATACATCTGCATGAATAATATGGAGAAAATAACTAAGCACAATAAAAAAAAATACTCAACAAAACCAATAACAATTACAAAATAGCACCATCAAATTCAGGTGTAGAAACAAAGAAAATTGCCCACTTAACAACAAATTTTTAACCAATAACATAATGTACAAAGCTACAGTAATTAACAGCGTTAACCCAGACAAAAACATTCATATAGGTGCTACAAAAAAATAAAATAAAGATATAACAACAAAATGTACTTTGCGAGTAAAAATACACTAACAACACAACCGTATCAAAATATATATGGACCCAAAAAGTAAACAATATGTCCCACCAATACCAAATGGGAAATTATAAAAAGGACAGCCCCATACAGTATTAGCAGTAAAAAAAAAACTGTAAACTGTGATTAGAGGAAAAAATTAATAATAATTAGTTTTTGAAATCAAAATAAACTCTTAAAAAAGAAAACTAAAATAATGCATAAGTGCAGGCATATAAATAAGCACTTCCTTTGCGATCTAAGCACTAATTTAAAAAAATAAAAAAAACATAAAATAAACTAAAAGAATTAAATTAAATGAAGAACTAAAAATAAACATTAAATAAACGAATAAATATAATAAATATGCACATGGTTATGTGTATATGTGCTTGTGTGCGTATAAACAACAGCAAACAAAAGCTTCCATAATTAATACCTTCATATTTAAGACTACACCGAGGCAAAAAATACACGTCATTAAACAAAAATGAAACAAAAGATAAATGATAACATATAAATAAATATTTACATTACTAACTAAACATTAATTAAATATATATCTGTGTGTGTGTCTGCATGCGTGTCTGCACGTGTGTCTGTGTCTACATATATATATATATACGTGTATATGTGTGTGCGTACGTGCGTATGTGTATAATATATACCTTAACAACAAAGAAAATATATCTGTAAAAATAATAACCCCAATTAATAATTAATACCCCAACATTTGAAATATCACCAAGACAGATTAAAAAAAAACTACTTTATCATTTAAGCATTAATTAATTACTATAATTATAAAAGCACAGATACACGTTTGCATGTGATTATGTTCGTGCGTTTGTATATAAATATATATATAGTACAAAATAAAATCCAAAATTACCTCATATGGTGAATAGGCCTATTGCAGCACGACGAAAAATTCGTCAGACTTATTCAACTCCGGTATAGACTGAGAGACGAACTCAGTCTATACATCGAGGTTAAATAAGACTGATGAATGAGGTATTTGGGATCTTAATTATTTGTTCTGTAACTATAAATACACAGAACACTTTTTGTGGATCAGTTTTAATATTTTATATTACTAGCATCCACTTAGATTATATACCAACGGATTTATTACCTTTACTATATATATATATATATAGAGAGAGAGAGGGGGGGGGGAGAGAAAGATAGATAGATATAGATATATGCGTGTGTGTATATGCGTGAATGTATGAATACATATACACACAACAATAAATCTTTATTATAAACATAACCTTCTATAATTAATACTTATGATACCAGCAAATCAAATAAGGAAAGTGAAATAATGTGTAAGCGAAGATATATATAAATATTTACCTTGCAATTTAAGCATGAATAAAATAAAGTAAAAATTATATAAGTAAAAAATGAAGCACATCTACATTCTGCAAACTCAAAGGCCCCTTGACGTTCGAGATTGAGTAAGAGCAGAGACTATCTGTCACATAGATTTGTCTTTGACAAAATTCGTCTTTCAACAAAAGTTAAAAGAGAGAAAAAGGAGAGAGTATGGAGAGAAAGGAAAAACGATGAGGCGGAGATGTGGCCACGACATTCTAAACGTATGCACATTCACAGATGCGCCCCCTCCTCCATGCACAATGAAAGTAGAAGTAAAAATGAATTATTTTTAACTGACGAAAATGAGAAAACATGTAGCCAATTGTTGGTATCTCTTGGCGAGTGGATGGAGTGATTGCTGGATAGTCCGCCTACGAAGCTCTGGAGTGAGTCGAGATGCTAAATATAACATCAATCTGTTAACTGACAAATTTTTCTTTGTATTAATGCTATTGTGTGTTTACCTGAAAATAAATACGGACAAATTCACCTTCACCCCCTGCCGTGCGCGCTAACGGCTTAGTGATAGAATCCCCGACTGATGCCAATTCAGTCGGGTTTCGATCCTAGCAACCGGACGTCTAACCACACTGATGAGCTGTGATACAGCAAAACAGTCTGTCTGTGGATGACTATATATATATATATATAGATAGATATAGATAGATCGGTAAACCTCGTGAGCCAGACAAACCTGTTTACTCGTGTCGAGGTTTTTTCTTTGGGCTTCAAACCTGTATCTGTGCGATTTTTTTCGACAGACTTTCATGTTTATAGCTCTTTCTTTTTTTAAAACCTTTTTTTTTCCCTCGAGATTGATTTGATTATTGGCAAATCAAAAATTCGAGGGTTTTTCGAAACAAGTATAGTTACCTATATTTGTATATGTATATATAAATATATATATATATATATCAGGGTGGCATGACGATTGCATCTAGCGTGAAACAGACTGTCGCATCTAAGTGTTGACTTCTATGTTCACTTATTGAGCAGTTTATCCCATAAATATAGCACGTCTTAAAACTATATTTCTTTATACATATATATATTCATCCACAGACAGACTGTTTCACAGCTCTTCAGTATGGCTAGACATCCGGTTGCCTCTAGCTAGGATCGAAACTAGGCTGAATTGGCGTCAGTCGGAGATTCTACCACTAAGCCGTCGGATAAAGGTGAATTTTAGCGTATTTATTTTTAGATAAACACACACAATGACCGACAGTGACTCAATTCGCTTTTAACGAAGAGTCTCGCTATATCAGCCATAATAGTCACTGTTTACAAACACACACCTCTTTCCGGAGAGCTCAACTGAAATTAATTTAGGGTGCGATGGAATTTCCTGCAAGTCTTCTGGGCGGTCTCCTTGTATAAGTTGGTGAATGCTGCCTTAATCCTTGCCTTAGAAAGAGTTTTGGTAGTCTTCCGATCAACTGCCCCCCCACACACACACACATGAAATAATAAGGGGCTTGCAGTTTGGGGAATTAGGTGCCCAGACGTAAGGGTTGATGTGGTCGTAGAAATTGTACGACAGGTATGACTGGGTTCTCCTGCTTGTGTGACATGGTGCAGAATCCTATTGCCAGATATAGGGTATTCCAGTAGTCAACCTCCAAGGCATCACTACTTCTTCTTAATGTTGGTCTTTGTGTTGAGTCTCACCAACAAATTCAAGAATTCTTTTCTGATCAGAATGAGATTTCGGAGCTGCCATACCTTCGTAATCACCATTAGATTCATCCAACTCTTTCCAAGTCCTGTGTACTGTTCTCAGATTCACACCCAAACACTGTGAAATGTTCGTATTGCAGCTTCCGGAGCGAATGCCAAGCAGTACATCATGCCGCTTCTAATTTTCTGGTGGTGTGAATTGCGTCATGGTGCCCCATTCCTCACAGACAGACCTCAACTGACCTTACTATAAAGTGCAGTCGGCAAAATCAAAAACTAACAACACACATGCCCGAAATTAAAAATATAAAATGGCAATAACTTACCCATCACACTATATATATATATATATATATATATATATATATATATATATATATATATATATATATATATATATATATATATATATATATATATATATATATATATATATATATATATATATATATATATATATATATATATATATATATATATATATATATATATATATATATATATATATATATATATATATATATATATATATATATATATATATATATATATATATATATATATATATATATATATACGTGCCTCCGTGGGTAATGGATATCGGCTTGGATTGAGGAATTGGAGAGCCGAGTTCGAATTCCAGTCGAATCCATTACATTCACTTACGTGCTAATACCCTTGGGAAAGGTATGAATCCTCTTCTTCTCCCTCCAGCTATGGGTAAAATAGCAGGATAGACTGGGTTCTATAGCAACTGGTCTAGTAGAAGGACAACTCTGAATTCAAAACCTGCGGAGAGTCGTTTGGGAACCTTGTGGCATTCGGTGCACCAGGTCCCTTCAAAAAGTGTGGATGGTCCTGCACGAGGCCTTCACCACTATAATCAAATCTCATGTGCCGGTGTCGGGCTGTCGGTTTCCTGGAAACTGATCTGCTTGACCATCATACGTCGAATCTCGACGAGAGAGTCGATCATATATATATATATATATATAGCGGACACTCTCACTCTCATTCTCTTTCTCTTCCTTTCACTCACACACACAGACACATATGTATATATATTTATATATATATATATATAGAGAGAGAGAGAGCGAGGTGAGACAGAGAAAGTCCGCCACATATATATATATATATATATATATATATGTATATCTCTATATATATATGTATGTATATATATATATATATATATATATATATATATATATATATATAGAGAGAGAGAGAGAGAGAGAGAAAGTGAGAGATTGCGTGAGTTTATTTATATATATAGAGAGAGAGAGAGAGCGAGGTGAGACAGAGAAAGTCCGCCACATATATATATATATATATATATATATATATATATATATATAGAGAGAGAGAGAGAGAGAAAGTGAGAGATTGCGTGAGTTTATTTATATAGAGAGAGAGAGCGAGAGAGCGAGGTGAGACAGAGAAAGTCCGCCACATATATATATATATATATATATATATATATATATATATATATATATATATATATATATATACTAAGAATAATTACATATTTGTTCCTCACCTCTCGATGAAAAATGCGTTTTCCTGCGTCAGTTTGTGTCGACTTGAGAGAGTGGTGTCGAGAGAGAAAGAGAGAGAGTCAGAGTATGATAGATTTATTTCATAGATAACTATACAAGATAGATTTGCTTCATTTTGGGACGGTCAAAAATACAGATTTTGATTCCTAGAGCCAGTCAAAAACTAAACTTTAAAATAACATATATATAAAATCTCGTGCGAATTTTTTTTATCATCTATTGTTGACAAAATTTACATGTTCTGCCGAATTTTTTTCCTTATTTACAAAGTCTAAAAATAACTTCTTCTTTTAACAGCATTAGAATAAGTAAACCGCGAAAAACAGCCAGGAAAAATGGACGGAGAATTTAAGCACCGTGCTTTGTCAATGAGCGTTCTGATTGCAGTTATATGACAATACACGTCTGGTAAAGCCAATGAGCTCAATCTAAAAATAAGGAGGAACATCTTCCTCGTTCACCGCCCAACAGAAATGGAAAATGGCAGGAGATTAGAAAAAGATTATGATAACGAGAGCGTATGAAGCGGAAAGAGGTTGAGAAAGAGAGTAGAGGGGAGAATTATAAGAAAAAGAAGAACAAGAATTTTAAAGTGAATTAAAGAGGAAGCTGTGTTTTAAAAGAAAGAAAGAAAGAAAGAAGATGAGAAAGAAAGAAAGAAGATAAGAAAGAAAGAAGATGAGAAAGAAAGAAAGAAAGAAAAACATGAGAAAGAAAGAAAGAATGAAAGAAAGAACATGATAAAGAAAGAAGATGAGAAAGAAAGAAAGAAAGAAAGAAAGAAGATAAGAAAGAAAGAAGATGAGAAAGAAAGAAAGAAAGAAAGAAAGAAAAAAAGAAGAAAATATTTCCATCACAAAAGAAAACGTTAGATAAGAAGTATTTTAAAACCTACAAAGGCAAATCAAGAAAAAGTTAAAAAAAAAATGAAAAAAGTGAAAAAAAAAAATGAACGAAAAAGAAAGAAAGAAGGAAAAAAAGGAATGAAAGAGAAGGCAGAGCAAAAGTGAAAGACAAAAACGTGGAATAAAAGATAGCGAATAAAATAAAATAAACGGAAGAGAACTGAAAATGGGTAAAATGACGACAGGAAGGATATAAATATGGAAACAAATGAAAAAAAAAAACACAAGGCAATAAAGAAAATAGAAAAGAAAAAAGAAAACAAAAGGAAGCATAGAAAGAAAGGTATAAAAAAAAAGAAAAGAAAGAAAGAAAGAAATGATTGCATTGAGCGTTCGCTGATCCGTAATTATTTGCCTTATCTGTTCGTTTGCATATCTCGGTTGATTGTCCTCAAATGTTTAGGCAAAGAAGTTAATTAGGGAAGAAGCGTTCTGAACGAGATGGGTGTGGCCACGTGGTGGGAGGGGAAGGGATGAAATGGCAGCTTCAAACCAAACTTTGCATTGGACAGGCTGGTCTCTGGCGAATAAAGCCGACTGACTTTTTCGTCGGCCATTGTTTTTGACCAGCGAATTGAAGATCGACTTCATTAGATGCTGTTTCGGGAATGGACAGCTTCCTTGCTCTCTCCTCCTCTTTCACCTTCTCTTTCACCTTCTCTGACTACCACTTACCGTGCCTTCCCATCATCACGTTCTACTCTGGCTTATTGTTGTGGTTGTTGTTATCGTTTTGATTGAAGGAAAATAAAAGCGAGGCAATCAATATAAAAAATTATGAACGTACGGTCAGATTTTGGTGGTCAAAAAGGCGGAGGAATGTGATTTGTTTGAAGGAGAAGGTCAAAAACGAGAGTAGATATATGAAGTCTTTCTTTTCTTTTTCTTTTTTTTTTTTTTTTGTTCATAGATGGAGGTGCGGATAACAACATGGCAAATGGAAATGGAGAACAAAGTTCAAATTCCTGTTGAGGTAGTATATGTACAATTCACGTTTCTAACTTTTGCAAAGGTATGACTCCATTCCTTCTCATCCTAGCAGCTGTGGGTAAAAGTGAAGGACAGACTGAGATCTCTAGCTTTGGTTGGGAATCAGTCTGGATGAAGGATGTCTCTGGATACAAAATCGGGATTGAAATCCTCTTTTTACCCCAATATATATATATATATATATATATATATATATATTACAAGGTAATCCGTAATAAACCAGCAACAAAAACAACAGGGTTTTCCCAACCATGTAACAACAAAAGAAGCTTATGCTGCAACCACATTAAACACAAATTCATTCACTAGCTCAGTCACTAAATCTACTTTCAAAATCTACCACGACTCTAACTGTAGAAGTCATAACATAATTTACCTCCTAGACTGCACACTATGCCAGAAACAATACGTAGAAAAATCTGAATGGCCCTTTCACTACAGAATTAATAATTATCGCAATCGAATTTAGTGGATTATAAAGATTATTTCCTATAGAACATTTCCGCCTCGAAAAACACGATTTTAAAACCCGTGCCAAATTCACTATAATTGAGAGAATAGAAAAGTTCAGAGTAGATAACATTAGATTTTAGAGTTCGATGAAAATAAGTGGATACAACGTTTAAAAACACACTATCCAGCCGGGCTTAACTATAAATTTAACAATATAGATAGTATTAATATACAACCCTACAAATCAGGACCTACCCACATTTCTCAACCACACAAGACAGACATGCTTACGGAGGTGTTGAGGCCTCACACTTATACACACACCCACACGAATATACACCCTTACACACGTCATGCTCACTCACTCCCTAATGAGCCAAATGATAACACACATCCATAGTAATATACACACACACATCATACTCACTCACTCCCTAAGAACGAAATAATACACACACACACTTAACAGAGACACATCCCTTCTCCAGGAACCAATAAAACTGTCAAAATCACCAAGGGAATTCAGAGCAGCATGAATCCATCCAGCTCTTATCTCAAATAACAACTTAAAAGAGACTGTTTGACCAACACAAAGACTGACAGAATTCATGTTAAAAAAAAAAAAAAAAATGAAAACTACAGACAAAAGTTCATTTTCTCCATCAAGACATACATTTCTGTAGTTCACTGCTACCAGCAAGCAGAAAATTATTTTTCTCCTGATGATGGCCATGTTGGCCGAAACTAGTCAAGGAATTTAAATGAAATCATAATAAAAACAAAGGAATATTAATGTACAACCCAGTGTGTCTGAAGATTTTAATTTTTTAATATTTTTTATTGTTCAAAATATATATATCTGTGTGTGTGTGTGTGTGTGTGTGTGTGTGTGTGTGTGTGTGTGTGTGTGTGTGTGTGTGTGTGTGTGTGTGTGTGCGCGCGCAGATATGTAGAAAAAAAGGAAAGAACACGTTAGGTAAATAATCTCGAGTTCTTTAGTATTTTTGTTTTTATTTTTTTAAAAAAACAGTGCTCCATACAGAAGTAGAGTTTAATTTATAATTACTTTTTAAGAAATGATTCCTTCGCTACATAAGATTTCTCATGTTTCAAAAACAAGAGCCAAAAACCTCAATATAATTATTAAAAGTAAATTGAATTAAAGTATCAAGCCATGTTTCATCCTCAAGCGAAAATTTCGGAATAACCAATCTTGAAATTTACGCATCTTTATAAGCATGTTCATTCGCAAAATTAGTTACTATGGAAACGGCTGGAGCGACCATTTTGATAAGGGGCATAAGAGTTAATTTGTATCCACATATCAGTCACCATCGGAAAGAGGTCAAGCCGAGGTAGGGCCGGGGTGTCCATTTCAAAGCGAATAATGTCATTCATGTACGCACATCGTCTGCTCAGTCACAGCGAAAGATAGATGTTGGTACCATAATACGTCGTGAAGTGTCTAAAGAATTTTATTTTATTTATTATTTATTTATTGATTTTATTACCTAGAGGGCTGTTTCGTACATAAACGCGTCGCACGGATCTACAATTTGTTTTTTTGACGACTTCATAAAGGGTTTTTCTCTCTTATGATTGGATTAAGCTTTTAAACCTTTTATTAGACTATGAAATTTATTTTTTTATGGTAATTATTTAATGCGAAAATTTGTTGATGTCGGCAAAAATCGTTAACTCATGTCTATGGTTTAATAAATTTTCATTATTTAGAAATTTAATATTGTGTAGTTTTTCATGTAGGCATAAAGGGCATGGGTCATCCCAGATTTTACAAGTTCTTGTTCTATTTATTTTACTTTTGGTGTTTTATTCATTTTATATATATATATATATATATATATATTCGGAGACAGAATTAGCTGATATATGCGCTTTCGCAGTTTCTGACTCGGAATAACTGAGTCCCATTCAATGTCAAGTATGAAGGATCTTTAACACGAAATTGTTTTAAGAGAAAGATTTTATAAATTAATCAATTTCAACCAAAAATAGTACTGGCTGCTCGGTCAATGAATCCCAAATGTTTCCTTGTAAGGAAACGGCTTATATTATCATTATCATTAGCAGAGCAGTTCAATTCCATAAATCTGGTCTGTCAGATTCTGCCATTAACCGCATCCAACATTCTGCTGCCGATGTCTTCACCGTAATCCTGGTAGGAGTGGATTCCTGGTGCTATGCCTTACTAAAGAGCAACTTATGATTTGGTCCCAGGACCAAAACAGTTTTGTCTTCTTTCTCCAAGATTGATTGCCAAACAAAACTAGAGAGCCAATTCTGCCCTGCTATTTAACCCAGAGCAGGGAGATAAATAATGAATTCATACCTTTCCGAAAGGTATTTGCACGTAACTGAATGTAATGAACTCGACTGGAATACGAATTCGGCTCTCCAATTTCTCACATCCATTGCACCACCTGCACATCCATAAAAACAAAATAATAAAAGTGCAACTTCCTAGCGTAAAAAAAAGAAAATTACTTGCTAAAATAAGATCGTCGAGCAAACTGAAACAGTAAATCGGATTCAGGGCTTCTTTTTAGCATCCTACGTAGACACAAAGTAGCACAGAATTTTTCGAGAAATTTCATATCTTATCCTGATATAATGACAGTGAATTTCTGCGGTCACTATAGAATATCTTCTTTGGACAAGTCATAAATTCCAAAACTAGTAAATGGTCCCGCTCATAAAGGCTAGCGACGAAATGACTTTAATTTCTGTCCGTGCAGAATTTGGGATAACGCTTTGTATTTATTGAAATAAGTTTATTCTGGGGACACGGACCACAGCTAGTTGTTCCTTTGAGACAACAATAATCTCGGGTTATCTGTTTTGTTGGAATAAATAAGATTACGTGATAATGATTCACCAAAATACATTTGACTCGCTAATAATGTGAATATCTTTAAAGTATTAGGACTTTTGGAAATTTAAATATTTCTCGTCTATGATTTGATAAACATTTCAATTGTATCTGAATTTGATACAACTCACGTTGGTTTTGTGAGAAAAAAATGCATTATTATTTGATCATAGCATTGAATAAGGGATATCCTATTTGTTGGTTAGTATGCCTTACTGGAAAGAGCAATAACAGCTATTGGACTTCTTTTTTTCTCTCTTTTTACATTAAAGTTCATCCTGTACAAGGCCTGGGGACCGCTCGGAGTAGAGGGTTACGTTAAGAGGTATTTTATAGGAGGGGAAGATAACGATTAACTCTAGACTTGAACATGTTAAGATTGGAGTAATCGGAGTGAACATTCACTTGGGAGTCAGATCTACAGAGCTGTGATTCGTGGGAAGAAGCTGTTCGAGTGGAACTTACTTCCCACCGATGGAACACGGAGGGAATATGGGGTAGTTTGCTACTATGTAAGTGGCATGGCGGGTCCTAGCCGTGAAGGTTAGGACTGGCGGGACCAAGGAATGTACTTCATCCGAGCACTTTCCAAAGAAGTAGCGACAGAGCAGTGAGAGTCTCGCCACATCCTGCCTGTGAGGGAGAGGTTGATGGTTGGAAAATAATTCGTCACCCACAAGAACTCTGATACGCTCTTGAACTCTATTGAGACTGGAAAGTGAGTACTGGGCAACACCTGCCCAAATATGATAACAGTACTCTATTTTAGGCCTGATCTGGTTCTTGTAAAGGTAGAGGATAGCCCGTGGAGTCGGGTACTTACTGAAGCGATACAGGGAACCGACCATTTTTCAGGTATCTTTAGTAATTGATCGTATGTACGAGTTCCGCTTGAAGTTAAGAAATCTATGTTTCTAAAATTGTTTTAAGAGAAATATTTTATTCAATTGAATACTGCCTGCACTATCAATAAATGAAAAATGTTTCCTTATAATTATAATGGTAATATTAATCGTTTTCTTATAAGGTAACATTCAAAATTGATTGACCAATCAGAACATGACCGAATTTTTCAGGTTAATGTTTTCGTTTTGTAGCAATTGGCGGTGTTGGGTGAAACTACCTCTAGTGCAGCTTATTCTATGTCCAATTTCTTTATCTTCTACACTAAATTTGTTATAACTGACCCATATACCAATATATTTCAAGTGTTTAGTATTTACTAATTCCACATTCTGAACTTTTATTATGGATTCAGCGTAAGTGCTATTACAGCGTTCATTCCAACTCCAGATCATAGTTTCTGTTTTGGAAAGGTTTAACTTGAATCTTATTTCTTGGAACCCTTGGTAGAATATGTTGATTTTTTTATTCAAGATCATTCTTATCTCAACTATTCATACCCATGTCATCAGCATAGCCCCCATCCCTCATCATCAATACATTAGCCACGAGAGGGGAGGCAGAATTGCTGTCTTCTATTTGTAGATTAATTTCGTGTGTGGTATGAGATGCTTAAATGATCAATGTCTATCTCTTCGCATGTGTAAATGCACATACCATAGTCTAAGAAAAGATTAAATAAACTAGGGCGCTTATTTACTCTTTGTCATACTCCTGGTGAGATTTGAAATGTTTAGGGTCCTCACCAGTCATATAAGATATTGTGGACTGATAAAGTTTCTCTATTAAATTGATGCAGTCAGTGAATTCGGAGCTTGAAAGGCAGATGAGAAGAGAAAGTCTCTATTGATGTAGTCATATGCTACTGTAAGGTTCGTATAGCAGGTATAAAATTTCCTATTAAATAAGTATGCAGTTTTTTGTAGTTGTTTGATGATATATATGCCATCATTGAATACCTTACCAAAACGAAAAGCAGAGTTGTGAGGAGTTAACTTTTATAAAACGTTGAAAGTCTAGTTAATAAAATGTTCATTAATACTTTCTCTGTAATTGATCCAATCGAGACACCTCTGTATGCGTGTGGGTCTTCAGGGCTACATTTGTTTCCATAATGCATCAATAGGAAATAAACCCGACTTTTTCAGGATGCATTTCTGATTCTAGACTTCCTTCATGAAATAAAGAAATTTGTTACTAATTTCGGGGAGGAAGTAAACTATTTTTAAAAATTAAGCTTCAATGTTAAGTGATGTTTTTTTTTTAATATTCCTTATTGACAGCATTCTTAATTTTCTCATCAATAAGTTGATTATTGTTTATGTTTGAAGACGGACTTTAAATGATTGGGTCAATACTGGTGTACGTTCTATTTCTGCAGGCATCTTTCGTTTAGTGTAGTCAGGGTTGAAATGTGACTCAAAGTGTTTCTTGAGACCAAGGCATTTCTTCTGTGGGGAAACAGCTAATACTGCTATTAACATTTTGATACAGTAGTTTAATTTAAAAATGCATTGTACAGTTGCTAGGCACAAGGAGAATTTTTTTGTTATGGGTTTGAATAAGGGATTTACTGTTTAATGGTAAACACTTTTTATACACATTCTTACCAGCAGCTTATGTCTAGGACCGGCTGACTGTTGCCTGTAATAAGAATTATACTGTCATGGAGTTAGATAAAAGATTTACAATTTAATTGTATTCTTTATACACGTTATTCCCTAGCAACTTTGTTCTAGGGTCGGTTGATAATTGCTTATAATAAAAATTGTTCAGTTTTAGGTTAAATAAGGGAATTACATTTTAATGGTAAGTATAATAGGTTAGCATAGATCTAGGACCGACTGGCGGTTGCCTATAAATAAGAATTGTACAATTTGAGGGTTATGCTTTAGTATCTGTCTATATTTCTGAGATGAGGTATTATGTACATAATTTACATTATTCGGACTATTGTTTATTATTTACATTATTCGGACTATCATCTTTGTCGCCATATTTATTACAACGTTTCGGCCTTTCTGTATCTGTCTATACTTCTGATATAGGTATCATGTACACTATTTACATTATTCCGACATTTGTCCTCATCTTTGTCGCCATATTTATTACATTACAGCCTTCTTCAGGTGGTCGAACTTAACTAGTCTAGTTCCACGTACCATATTTAATGGATGTCAGTTATCAGTTATCTCCTGTTAATTTCTCTCTGAAAGTTCTCCACTTAACCAGGTATTGAACTCTTTGGGTCCCTGTCACTGGATCTAACCAACGCCTTTATCCACTATGCCATGTATCCTTGAGGACATCTGTGTATGAATTTCTGGGTATTATAAACCTAATGTCTTCACCACCATTTTTATCAGTGCTCATATTGCAATTTTTTGCTGTTATCAACATCATGTTTTTACCAGAGCTCATATTGCAACTTTTGTTGTTAATATCACTTTTCTCTGGAACTCCTTATTACTGGTTCAATACCCGGCTAAGGCAGTGGAGAACTTTCAGAGGGAAATTAACAGGAGATAACTGATAACTGACATCCATTAAACATGGAACTAGAACAGTCTACCCCAGTGAGCGAAATAAAGGGTTAAGTTCGACATTCCAACCACCTGAAGAAGGCCGAAACGTTGTAATAAACACGGCAACAAAGATAAGGACAATAGTCCGAATAATGTAAATAATGGGTATGCTTTATATACCTTATTACTCAACATCTTAGATCTAGGGCCAGCTGATGGTTGCCTATAATAAGAATTGTACTGTTTGGGGGTTAGATAAGTGATTTATAGCTTAATAGTAAGTATGCTTTATATAAGTTATTACAAAGAACTTCGGCTGTGGGAAAGGTACACAATTATTTTTAATAAGAATAATTTTGCAGTCTTCCAGTTGGCCTACAGATCTGCAATACTTGGTTGAATTACTATTTGCTGGGAAATCGGTGTTCTGCCAGCAGAGATTCTCATTGAGAACCAAACTCACGATACTTAGAGAAAATGGAAACGAAAAGGGGACTTTTGTTTAACGTCAAAAAGCGACAGCTGACATTTCTAGGGCAAATAGTGAGGAAAGAAAGCTTGGAAAATTTGACACTCACAGTATTGAAGGCATGAAAAGTAAAGGGAAACAGCGATTAGTCTACCTAATTAGCTTGTGTAAATGGTTTCTGTGGTGCAATGGATTACGTCACGGCATGTGAAATCGGAAAGTCGAGTTCGAATTCCTGTCGGGTTCTTTGCTTTCACCTGCACGCAGACACTCATGGGAAAGGTAGGAATCCATCTTTTCTCCCCCTTCTATAGGTTGAATAGCAGAACAAGCTGGTTCCTATAGTTTTGGTTGGCAACCAGTCTACCACAGAAAAAAAACGCCAACCTACTGCGGGAAAATGTTCTGCCTTGTCAGTCATGAATCGAAAGACACATGATCGACCGAGCGTGTAATGAAATGTTTGGGATAACAAGATAGCAAAAAGAGAAAATTTACTAAGAACTACAGGAGATTGTGGAGAGCCATGATCAAGAGGAACTTGATGGGACATGACACATAGAAGTAGAAGTAAGAAATGTGATATGATCACCCAGCTCTTCTTAGGTGATAGGATTTTACACGCTATTGTTAGCAACTATTCGGTTAGGTTAGTTAATTAACAGGTGGTTTTGTGTCTGTTCAGCATGAATCCCAAATGTACTTCTTTCTACTCCGCATCTCAAACACCTGGAGATGTGTTCTATTGATGCCTGCAAGATAAACACTTCAACCGATAATGTAACCAGTCAAGAAAAACATCAGAAATTGGGCCATAAAGAAATAACAGAGAGAAAAGCGTAAAAAATGAAGGTGAGAAATAAAAACAAATAAAATATATATATATAAAAAACAATTGTACACTGTAAGAGATAGGTTCTTAACGTAAAAAATCGATATTTTTTTTAAATCCATAATCGATAAAACCGATCAAAAATCGATAAATTCAACTTTCGTTCAAATTCGGTATATAGGTTACTTACATCATGACAATTTTTATTTCTACACTACTGCATTTAGCGAAAAACCGCGAAAAACGAAAAATTGACTTCAACACAAATTTTAAACTAAAAACTTCCTCAATTTTCAAGCAATCTAATACAAACTTCACTCAATTATAGCCAACATCAAGTTGATTGCTTAACAGTCATTTAACTTGATAATTGAGTTCACCCATATAGTGGAAACCCGCGTAAATAGCGAAAAATAGTGATTTTTCCTGGTTTCTTTCTTATATTTCGTTGATCTTTCAACCAATTTTCATCAAACTTAACAATTGTTTTATAAATGTATCCCCTTTTACATCCCTGGTAGCACACTGACAAATTGAATTGCAAAAGCTCCAGAATAATTGTGGTCTGAAATGCATCTCCATGTTGCCTGTTTTACCCATTCATGTTCTCGGCTAACTTCGATTGAATAAATACAGACGACTTCTGTTATATAAGTAACTTCATTAATCCAAAATGTCTTTTAATGAAAGTACTTTAAAGTAATTGAAGATAGACTGTTACATCTAAACATGATGTTAATTTTACTCCATTCTAATTGGACGCTTTTTCTGATCGACCAGCTGGCTATGGCTGCTAGGTGTAAAATAACCACAACAGCAATGGTAGTAGTAATTCTAAATTACTTTAGAATACAAAAATATATCTGGTCCATTCAGTTGTTTATATAACACTGGACGAGGTAACTTATATCTGCTTGTGGAAGTCCCCCATTATATAATGACACCTTCAATTTCGACTCAACAGTAAGGTTAGAAAGTAACGATATTAGACCGATGCCCAAATAAGAAATTATTTATTGGCTTGAAACAAAGATTTCTAGAGTTTTCAATGAGTGGCGTTAGAACACCTGAATTTGATTCACAATTGACTGAAATGTATGGAACATAATTTTTGTACTAATTCTCATCCAAGAGACCCTTAAGCTAGAGTATTACTGATTGAGGATAAGAAGAGGAGGTAAGAAGAGTAATTTATGAGGATAAGTAGAGGAAATAACCGTTAACTCTAGACTTGAAGAGGTTAAGATTGTAATGATTAGGGAAACATCTTCTCGGGAGTTTGTTCCACAAAGCTGCAGTTCTTGAGAAGAAACTTTCCTAGAATGGAACTTCCTCCTTACTAATAGAATACGAATGGAATGGGAATGATCCCTCTAAGCATACGCAGCATATATATATATATATATATATATATATATATATATATATATATATATAAGTGAACATTGAAGTCAACACTTGGAGGCGACAAGCTGTTTCATGCTAGACGCAATTGTCAGGCCACACAACTTACACACGCTCTATCTCTGATATTGAGCACTTTATCCCGTAAATATAGCACACCTTAATACCATATTTCTTCATATATATATATATGTATATATATATAACAGAAAGAACAGGTAGGGTCAGATGGGGTTCGTAACATTTACTTTTTTAAAAAGTGCTCAATACAAAGTAGAGAAAATTATTATAATATTTTTATTATAATAGATTACAATAAAACATTTTACATCGCTACACAAAAGCTTTCATGTTTCGGTAATATGATTGTAATTTCTCAGGCGATAGTAGATAACTTGTGATAAAAAACAAATGATTTATTAGGGAAATTTGAAAATAAATCGTTATCTCTTTTTCGGAAGTTAAAGGAGAGCATAAAATTAGAATTAAAAATATACTTGTCGGTATGTCTGTATTAACTATATTATTATCTACTTTTCTATAATTTATAATTAATTTTTTTCTAATTAAAGTATTATAATCCTTAGGTGTGATTTTATAGAAGTTGGCTGTTTTGTCAGGTTTAGTCAGACGAATTAATGAATAAAAATAATTCAGTTGACCAATTTTATATTGCTATGGAAGCGTTAGATTCTGCCGAGTCTTCCGACCTTGTTGGTTCATTCATTTTATATAACCTTAGTGCCCACCATGATATCAGCATAAAAGACATTAGACATAAGGTTATATAGAGATGACGGCCTTATGGTGGTGAAAAATTCTACAAAAATTAAAACTGACAAAATCAGGAATGTCGAAACTTGAAAGTTAAAATCAACACAAATTTTTTGAAAAAAGTAGATTTTCTTGGTTTAACACTAGACTTAGTTAATAATACATACCAACCCTGCATGAAAACTAATGCAAATCCATTGTGTATCCACCCTCTATCCATAATCAAACACATACTCTCCTCCATAGAATATAGAATTAGTAATAACTCTTCCAATAAAGATGCATTTTATAAACATAGAAAATTTTACAACAGTGCCTTAATAAATACTGGCTATAAATGCCCTGACATCAAATATACTAAACATAACAGTGTTAGTAAGAAAAAATAGAAACAAAAAAATCATTTGGTGCACACCCCCATTTAATCAAATGGTTAGTACTAAGAACAAAAGTTTCTAAATTTAATTGAGAAACATTTCCCCAGAAATAATCCTCTTAGTAAAATTTTTAATAAAAATACAACTAAATTAAGCTATAGTTGTACAGATAACCTTGAAAAAAACATAGTAATCAAATTTTAAATCAACACTTAAATCGAAGTAACAATCGACATTCCAAAGCAGCAAACAATAACGATACCAACTTGTGTAATTGTAGAAATCTTAACGACTGTCCATTACAAAATACATGTCAAAGTGATTCCCTTGTTTTACCTAAATACTATTCCGGCTAGAAACAATCCAACAGTTAAAAAATTTTATATCGGCAGTACCAAAAATTTCTTTATAACTAGGTGGTATTAACACATATTATCTTTCAACAACGATGCTTACCGTAATAGAACGTCCCTTTCTAAATATTTTTGGCACTTAGAAGAAGTTAACAAAACTCCTACGTTAAAATAGAAAATATTAAAAAAAACTAGAACTTGTAAATCCTTACATGATCAATTTTCCCAGTGTTTACAAGAAACGTTACACATTATAAAGTTTCCTAACAATAAAGCTCTGTTAAACCAAAGAAATGAATAAACGGTGTAATGCCTGCATTATCTACCTTTTACCTTTTTTACATTATTATTTTTACATTATTATTTTTACATTATTATTTTTACATTATTATTTTTACATTATTATTTATACATTATTTTATTAGCATATAATGGTCCACCCAATATCTACTTGATTTATTCAGCTTTAATATTGCCATGTTTTACCGTCTATTCAGCAATACTATATATATATATATATGTTACATTTTTTTTATTTTTTTTTTTACCTATTGGCCCGTTTAAGAATCTTCCTGTGTATATAAAAATATTTTTAATTTTTAAAAAAAATTTATTTCTGATAATTTTATGGCGACTTCAACAAATCAACAAATTGCTGCCATGATTTCTACGATCGTTGGATGACATGTTCGAAAAGAGATAACGATTTGTTTTTAAATTTCCCTAATAAATCATTTTTTTATCACAAGTTATCTACCATCACCTGAGGAAGTACAATCATAGTACTGAAACATGAAAGCTTTTGTGTAGCGATGTAAAATGTTTTATTGTAATCTATTATAAGAAAAATATTAGAATTATCTATATATATATAGTGTTTGTCTGACGATCGCAAAAGTGTGAAACGCAGGGTCACAAACTCACATCTATCCAACCAAATATGTTAGCTCTATCTCTGATATTGAGCGCTTTCTAATAAGTACCGCGCATATAATATATAAATAATTATATATATATATATATATTTATTTATATTTATATACACACACTTTTCACACATATATATATATTGCTTAAAATTTTGTATGTTTATAGGAGAAAATGATATGTATCAGAAATATATATGTAAAGATAGTACGTGTGTATGTGTGCGTGCGTTGACATAGGTATCAACACTATAGTAACAGTCAGTTTCACGTTTCAATACGATCTTCAGACCATGGTCTGATCTGAAAATCGCATTGAACCGTGAAACTGACAGTCACCATACTGTGTTCACTCATATGTCCATACTTTAGATAGATAGATAGATAGATAGATAGATAGATAGATAGATAGATAGATAGATATGAACAGACTGGGGTAGATAGATAGATAAATGCGAGAGAGGGAGGGGGTAGTTAGAGAAACAAATTTATCTGCATGTACGTTTAGTAATATGTGTAAATGTCTGTTGTTATACATGGAGGTGCTGAAAAGTGCTCGGGCTTATAAGGAGATCCTTCAAAACCCCTGTTGTTTGATCATTTAGTCAGATTTTGGGCTGAACTGAGGCCGAGAACTTTTTAGAACCCACTTGTATATGTGAGTATATGGGTATGTAACCGGTTATGTATATGGAATGTGTCACTGGTTATATATATATATATATATATATATATATATATATATATATATGTGTGTGTGTGTAGCAGTCGATATGTAAATCGGTATGTGACTGTGTGCCAATGGTTTGTGTATATGAATGCCTTCAAACACCTGTGTTTTACGTAGGCGGCGATGATATCATTCACAGTACCTGAGGGTGGGGAAACGCTCTTTCATATTTAAGAAAGAAAAAACAGTCGATGCCCCTACCCACCCAAAGACGCCATAAAACAAAATGCCCGACACACTCCATTTTCATCTCTTTTTTTCCTCCAGAACAAAACAACGCAATTTGAAGAAAATGCAGTATATAAAAAAAAAAATTATACGATAACAATCCCCACCTCTGGCATTTCTTGTACTTCATTCCTAAAGCGAATCCAAATAATATTAGAGTGAACGGTTGTGAGTCGACAACGGAGGAGTCGACGACGAGGAGAAAAACGAAGAGAAATGAAGCCATGTCCAATGACATTTATTTAAGTTCAATCTAAACGGAATCACAGCAAATAGGAAAATGGCTGTTATCAGTCCCGGTATCATTAGAAGAGGATTATCGATTGTCCGCCATTTGCCTTTTGGTCGGAACTGGTCACGGGGCTGAGAGAAGATGGGAATAAAAGAGTGAAAGAATCCAACAATTCCTTATCAGCACCGCCCTCTACCATTTCCAAAACACGGATGACGCCTTTTGAATTTCATAAATACACAAGTAACTTTAGTCCGAAGACGGCGGACAAGACCCGATTTCTAATCCAGGTGCACATCTCTCACAGACAGTGATAAATTCTTCTCAAAGGCGGAGAGGACATTTTTTTTTCTTTCCTCAGCCGTCGATTCTGCTCGAGTCAAAGTATCGGCTTTGCATGTTGAATTTCTTTCTTTTCTAGCTCGATTCCTGAGCAAGAAAACTGCTATTTTTCTCCTTTCATAGTTTGCTTTTATAATATTGATCACCCAATACAAGAACTAAGAGCCACTCAAGGTAGAAGGTTAAGGAATGAGGATGTTGTAATGGTGAAAAAGGGGTGGGGGAGTTAGTGCATATTATGAGAATATGTAAGATAGTTGGCGCTATACATGAATTGTATTTGATGCTGAGGTGCAAAGTAGCAATTCTGGGAAAAGGTGTTTGATAGATCTTCTTCCTTACGAATGGAATACGAAGGAAATGAGGAGGAGCCGACACAGTATATGCGGCATAGACGGCCAAAGCTGGTGGACGTGGTTAAACTGAGTAATGAAGCTCGTCTGAAGATTGCCATACAAATAGCGATAGTGTAGCGAGTGGCTTAGCTGTGAAGGTCTGGACTAATGCAACTAAGGAATATATCTCGTCTATATATTTGCCATGAAAATAGTGATAGAATAGCGAAAGACTTAGCTGTGGAGGCCAGAACTGTTTGAACTAAGGAATGTCGCTTGTCTGTACATTTTCAGTGAATATAACGATAGAGTAGCGATAGGAACTAAATAATGTTGTTCGTCTGTACATTTGCCATGGAAATAGCGATAGAGTAACGAGAGGTGTAGCTGTGAAGGTCTGGACTGGTGGAACTGAGGAATGTCCCATATCTGTACATTTGCCATGGAAATAGCGATAGAGTAACGAGAGGTGTAGCTGTGAAGGTCTGGACTAGTGGGACTGAGGAATGTCCCATATCTGTACATTTGCCATGGAAATAGCGATAGAGTAACGAGAGGTGTAGCTGTGAAAGTCTGGACTGGTGGAACTAAGGAATGTCCCATATCTGTATATTTGCCATGGAAATAGCGATAGAGTAACGAGAGGTGTAGCTGTGAAGGTCTGGACTGGTGGGACTGAGGAATGTCCCATATCTGTACATTTGCCATGGAAATAGCGATAGAGTAACGAGAGGTATAGCTGTGAAGGTCTGGACTGGTGGAACTGAGGAATGTCCCATATCTGTACATTTGCCATGGAAATAGCGATAGAGTAACGAGAGGTGTAGCTGTGAAGGTCTGGACTGGTGGAACTGAGGAATGTCCCATATCTGTACATTTGCCATGGAAATAGCGATAGAGTAACGAGAGGTGTAGCTGTGAAGGTCTGGACTGGTGGGACTGAGGAATGTCCCATATCTGTACATTTGCTATGGAAATAGCGATAGAGTAACGAGAGGTGTAGCTGTGAAAGTCTGGACTGGTGGAACTAAGGAATGTCCCATATCTGTATATTTGCCATGGAAATAGCGATAGAGTAACGAGAGGTGTAGCTGTGAAGGTCTGGACTGGTGAAACTGAGGAATGTCCCATATCTGTACATTTGCCATGGAAATAGCGATAGAGTAACGAGAGGTGTAGCTGTGAAGGTCTGGACTGGTGGAACTGAGGAATGTCCCATATCTGTACATTTGCCATGGAAATAGCGATAGAGTAACGAGAGGTGTAGCTGTGAAGGTCTGGACTGGTGGGACTGAGGAATGTCCCATATCTGTACATTTGCTATGGAAATAGCGATAGAGTAACGAGAGGTGTAGCTGTGAAAGTCTGGACTGGTGGAACTAAGGAATGTCCCATATCTGTATATTTGCCATGGAAATAGCGATAGAGTAACGAGAGGTGTAGCTGTGAAGGTCTGGACTGGTGAAACTGAGGAATGTCCCATATCTGTACATTTGCCATGGAAATAGCGATAGAATAACGAGAGGTGTAGCTGTGAAGGTCTGGACTGGTGAAACTGAGGAATGTCCCATATCTGTACATTTGCCATGGAAATAGCGATAGAGTAACGAGAGGTATAGCTGTGAAGGTCTGGACTGGTGGAACTAAGGAATGTCCCATATCTGTATATTTGCCATGGAAATAACGATAGAGTAACGAGAGGTGTAGCTGTGAAGGTCTGGACTGGTGAAACTGAGGAATGTCCCATATCTGTACATTTGCCATGGAAATAGCGATAGAGTAACGAGAGGTATAGCTGTGAAGGTCTAGACTGGTGGAAGTAAGGAATGTCCCATATCTGTATATTTGCCATGGAAATAGCGATAGAGTAACGAGAGGTGTAGCTGTGAAAGTCTGGACTGGTGGAACTAAGGAAAGTCCCATATCTGTATATTTGCCATGGAAATAGCGATAGAGTAACGAGAGGTGTAGCTGTGAAGGTCTGGACTGGTAAAACTGAGGAATGTCCCATATCTGTACATTTGCCATGGAAATAGCGATAGAGTAACGAGAGGTGTAGCTGTGAAGGTCTGGACTGGTGGAACTGAGGAATGTCCCATATCTGTATATTTGCCATGGAAATTGCGATAGAGTAACGAGAGGTGTAGCTGTGAAGGTCTGGACTGGTGCAACTGAGGAATGTCCCATATCTGTATATTTGCTATGGAAATAGCGATAGAGTAACGAGAGGTGTAGCTGTGAAGGTCTGGACTGGTGCAACTGAGGAATGTCCCATATCTGTATATTTGCCATGGAAATAGCGATAGAGTAACGAGAGGTGTAGCTGTGAAGGTCTGGACTGGTGGAACTGAGGAATGTCCCATATCTGTATATTTGCCATGGAAATAGCGATAGAGTAACGAGAGGTGTAGCTGTGAAGGTCTGGACTGGTGTAACTAAGGAATGTCCCATATCTATATATTTGCCATGGAAATAGCGATAGAGTAACGAGAGGTGTAGCTGTGAAGGTCTGGACTGGTGGAACTGAGGAATGTCCCATATCTGTATATTTGCCATGGAAATAGCGATAGAGTAACGAGACGTGTAGCTGTGAAGGTCTGGACTGAAGGAACTGAGGAATGTCCCATATCTGTACATTTGCCATGGAAATAGCGATAGAGTAACGAGAGGTGTAGCTGTGAAGGTCTGGACTGGTGGAACTGAGGAATGTCCCATATCTGTACATTTGCCATGGAAATAGCGATAGAGTAACGAGAGGTGTAGCTGTGAAAGTCTGGACTGGTGGAACTAAGGAATGTCCCATATTTGTATATTTGCCATGGAAATAGCGATAGAGTAACGAGAGGTGTAGCTGTGAAGGTCTGGACTGGTAAAACTGAGGAATGTCCCATATCTGTACATTTGCCATGGAAATAGCGATAGAGTAACGAGAGGTGTAGCTGTGAAGGTCTGGACTGGTGGAACTGAGGAATGTCCCATATCTGTATATTTGCCATGGAAATTGCGATAGAGTAACGAGAGGTGTAGCTGTGAAGGTCTGGACTGGTGCAACTGAGGAATGTCCCATATCTGTATATTTGCTATGGAAATAGCGATAGAGTAACGAGAGGTGTAGCTGTGAAGGTCTGGACTGGTGCAACTGAGGAATGTCCCATATCTGTATATTTGCCATGGAAATAGCGATAGAGTAACGAGAGGTGTAGCTGTGAAGGTCTGGACTGGTGGAACTGAGGAATGTCCCATATCTGTATATTTGCCATGGAAATAGCGATAGAGTAACGAGAGGTGTAGCTGTGAAGGTCTGGACTGGTGGAACTGAGGAATGTCCCATATCTGTACATTTGCCATGGAAATAGCGATAGAGTAACGAGAGGTGTAGCTGTGAAGGTCTGGACTGGTGAAACTGAGGAATGTCCCATATCTGTACATTTGCCATGGAAATAGCGATAGAGTAACGAGAGGTGTAGCTGTGAAGGTCTGGACTGGTGGAACTGAGGAACGTCCCATATCTGTACATTTGCCATGGAAATAGCGATAGAGTAACGAGAGGTGTAGCTGTGAAGGTCTGGACTGGTGGAACTGAGGAATGTCCCATATCTGTATATTTGCCATGGAAATAGCGATAGAGTAACGAGAGGTGTAGCTGTGAAGGTCTGGACTGGTGGAACTAAGGAATGTCCCATATCTGTATATTTGCCATGGAAATAGCGATAGAGTAACGAGAGGTGTAGCTGTGAAGGTCTGGACTGGTGAAACTGAGGAATGTCCCATATCTGTACATTTGCCATGGAAATAGCGATAGAGTAACGAGAGGTATAGCTGTGAAGGTCTGGACTGGTGTAACTAAGGAATGTCCCATATCTGTACATTTGCCATGGAAATAGCGATAGAGTAACGAGAGGTGTAGCTGTGAAGGTCTGGACTGGTGAAACTGAGGAATGTCCCATATCTGTACATTTGCCATGGAAATAGCGATAGAGTAACGAGAGGTGTAGCTGTGAAGGTCTGGACTGGTGGAACTGAGGAACGTCCCATATCTGTACATTTGCCATGGAAATAGCGATAGAGTAACGAGAGGTGTAGCTGTGAAGGTCTGGACTGGTGGAACTGAGGAATGTCCCATATCTGTATATTTGCCATGGAAATAGCGATAGAGTAACGAGAGGTGTAGCTGTGAAGGTCTGGACTGGTGGAACTGAGGAACGTCCCATATCTGTACATTTGCCATGGAAATAGCGATAGAGTAACGAGAGGTGTAGCTGTGAAGGTCTGGACTGGTGGAACTGAGGAATGTCCCATATCTGTATATTTGCCATGGAAATAGCGATAGAGTAACGAGAGGTGTAGCTGTGAAGGTCTGGACTGGTGGAACTAAGGAATGTCCCATATCTGTATATTTGCCATGGAAATAGCGATAGAGTAACGAGAGGTGTAGCTGTGAAGGTCTGGACTGGTGAAACTGAGGAATGTCCCATATCTGTACATTTGCCATGGAAATAGCGATAGAGTAACGAGAGGTATAGCTGTGAAGGTCTGGACTGGTGGAACTAAGGAATGTCCCATATCTGTATATTTGCCATGGAAATAGCGATAGAGTAACGAGAGGTGTAGCTGTGAAGGTCTGGACTGGTGAAACTGAGGAATATCCCATATCTGTACATTTGCCATGGAAATAGCGATAGAGTAACGAGAGGTATAGCTGTGAAGGTCTGGACTGGTGGAACTGAGGAATGTCCCATATCTGTATATTTGCCATGGAAATAGCGATAGAGTAACGAGAGGTGTAGCTGTGAAGGTCTGGACTGGTGGAACTAAGGAATGTCCCATATCTGTACATTTGCCATGGAAATAGCGATAGAGTAACGAGAGGTGTAGCTGTGAAGGTCTGGACTGGTGTAACTAAGGAATGTCCCATATCTGTATATTTGCCATGGAAATAGCGATAGAGTAACGAGAGGTATAGCTGTGAAGGTCTGGACTGGTGAAACTGAGGAATGTCCCATATCTGTACATTTGCCATGGAAATAGCGATAGAGTAACGAGAGGTATAGCTGTGAAGGTCTGGACTGGTGGAACTAAGGAATGTCCCATATCTGTATATTTGCTATGGAAATAGCGATAGAGTAACGAGAGGTGTAGCTGTGAAGGTCTGGACTGGTAAAACTGAGGAATGTCCCATATCTGTACATTTGCCATGGAAATAGCGATAGAGTAACGAGAGGTGTAGCTGTGAAGGTCTGGACTGGTGGAACTGAGGAATGTCCCATATCTGTACATTTGCCATGGAAATAGCGATAGAGTAACGGGAGGTATAGCTGTGAAGGTCTGGACTGGTGGAACTAAGGAATGTCCCATATCTGTACATTTGCCATAGAAATAGCGATAGAGTAACGAGAGGTGTAGCTGTGAAGGTCTGGACTGGTGGAACTGAGGAATGTCCCATATCTGTACATTTGCCATGGAAATAGCGATAGAGTAACGAGAGGTGTAGCTGTGAAGGTCTGGACTGGTGGAACTGAGGAATGTCCCATATCTGTATATTTGCCATGGAAATAGCGATAGAGTAACGAGAGGTGTAGCTGTGAAGGTCTGGACTGGTGGAACTGAGGAATGTCCCATATCTGTACATTTGCCATGGAAATAGCGATAGAGTAACGAGAGGTGTAGCTGTGAAGGTCTGGACTGGTGGAACTGAGGAATGTCGCATATCTGTACATTTGCCATGGAAATAGCGATAGAGTAACGAGAGGTGTAGCAGTGAAGGTCTGGACTGGTGGAACTGAAGAATGTCCCATATCTGTACATTTGCTATGGAAATAGCGATAGAGTAACGAGAGATGTAGCTGTGAAGGTCTGGACTGGTGCAACTGAGGAATGTCCCATATCTGTACATTTGCTATGGAAATAGCGATAGAGTAACGAGAGGTGTAGCTGTGAAGGTCTGGACTGGTGGAACTGAGGAATGTCCCATATCTGTATATTTGCTATGGAAATAGCGATAGAGTAACGAGAGGTGTAGCTGTGAAGGTCTGGACTGGTGGAACTGAGGAATGTCCCATATCTGTATATTTGCCATGGAAATAGCGATAGAGTAACGAGAGGTGTAGCTGTGAAGGTCTGGACTGGTGGAACTGAGGAATGTCCCATATCTGTATATTTGCCATGGAAATAGCGATAGAGTAACGAGAGGTGTAGCTGTGAAGGTCTGGACTGGTGGAACTGAGGAATGTCCCATATCTGTACATTTGCCATGGAAATAGCGATAGAGTAACGAGAGGTGTAGCTGTGAAGGTCTGGACTGGTGCAACTGAGGAATGTCCCATATCTGTACATTTGCCATGGAAATAGCGATAGAGTAACGAGAGGTGTAGCTGTGAAGGTCTGGACTGGTGGAACTGAGGAATGTTCCATATCTGTACATTTGCCATGGAAATAGCGATAGAGTAACGAGAGGTGTAGCTGTGAAGGTCTGGACTGGTGCAACTGAGGAATGTCCCATATCTGTACATTTGCTATGGAAATAGCGATAGAGTAACGAGAGGTGTAGCTGTGAAGGTCTGGACTGGTGGAACTGAGGAATGTCCCATATCTGTACATTTGCTATGGAAATAGCGATAGAGTAACGAGAGGTGTAGCTGTGAAAGTCTGGACTAGTGGAACTGAGGAATGTCCCATATCTGTACATTTGCCATGGAAATAGCGATAGAGTAACGAGAGGTGTAGCTGTGAAGGTCTGGACTGGTGGAACTGAGGAATGTCCCATATCTGTATATTTGCTATGGAAATAGCGATAGAGTAACGAGAGGTGTAGCTGTGAAGGTCTGGACTGGTGGAACTGAGGAATGTCCCATATCTGTATATTTGCTATGGAAATAGCGATAGAGTAACGAGAGGTGTAGCTGTGAAGGTCTGGACTGGTGGAACTGAGGAATGTCCCATATCTGTATATTTGCCATGGAAATAGCGATAGAGTAACGAGAGGTGTAGCTGTGAAGGTCTGGACTGGTGGAACTGAGGAATGTCCCATATCTGTATATTTGCCATGGAAATAGCGATAGAGTAACGAGAGGTGTAGCTGTGAAGGTCTGGACTTGTGCAACTGAGGAATGTCCCATATCTGTACATTTGCCATGGAAATAGCGATAGAGTAACGAGAGGTGTAGCTGTGAAGGTCTGGACTGGTGGAACTGAGGAATGTCCCATATCTGTATATTTGCCATGGAAATAGCGATAGAGTAACGAGAGGTGTAGCTGTGAAGGTCTGGAATGGTGCAACTGAGGAATGTCCCATATCTGTACATTTGCTATGGAAATAGCGATAGAGTAACGAGAGGTGTAGCTGTGAAGGTCTGGACTGGTGGAACTGAGGAATGTCCCATATCTGTACATTTGCTATAGAAATAGCGATAGAGTAACGAGAGGTGTAGCTGTGAAGGTCTGGACTGGTGGAACTGAGGAATGTCGCATATCTGTACATTTGCCATGGAAATAGCGATAGAGTAACGAGAGGTGTAGCTGTGAAGGTCTGGACTGGTGCAACTGAAGAATGTCCCATATCTGTACATTTGCTATGGAAATAGCGATAGAGTAACGAGAGGTGTAGCTGTGAAAGTCTGGACTAGTGGAACTGAGGAATGTCCCATATCTGTATATTTGCCATGGAAATAGCGATAGAGTAACGAGAGGTGTAGCTGTGAAGGTCTGGACTGGTGGAACTGAGGAATGTCCCATATCTGTATATTTGCTATGGAAATAGCGATAGAGTAACGAGAGGTGTAGCTGTGAAGGTCTGGACTGGTGGAACTGAGGAATGTCCCATATCTGTATATTTGCTATGGAAATAGCGATAGAGTAACGAGAGGTGTAGCTGTGAAGGTCTGGACTGGTGGAACTGAGGAATGTCCCATATCTGTATATTTGCCATGGAAATAGCGATAGAGTAACGAGAGGTGTAGCTGTGAAGGTCTGGACTGGTGGAACTGAGGAATGTCCCATATCTGTATATTTGCCATGGAAATAGCGATAGAGTAACGAGAGGTGTAGCTGTGAAGGTCTGGACTTGTGCAACTGAGGAATGTCCCATATCTGTACATTTGCCATGGAAATAGCGATAGAGTAACGAGAGGTGTAGCTGTGAAGGTCTGGACTGGTGGAACTGAGGAATGTCCCATATCTGTATATTTGCCATGGAAATAGCGATAGAGTAACGAGAGGTGTAGCTGTGAAGGTCTGGACTGGTGCAACTGAGGAATGTCCCATATCTGTACATTTGCCATGGAAATAGCGATAGAGTAACGAGAGGTGTAGCTGTGAAGGTCTGGACTGGTGGAACTGAGGAATGTCCCATATCTGTACATTTGCCATGGAAATAGCGATAGAGTAACGAGAGGTGTAGCTGTGAAGGTCTGGACTGGTGCAACTGAGGAATGTCCCATATCTGTACATTTGCCATGGAAATAGCGATAGAGTAACGAGAGGTGTAGCTGTGAAGGTCTGGACTGGTGGAACTGAGGAATGTTCCATATCTGTACATTTGCCATGGAAATAGCGATAGAGTAACGAGAGGTGTAGCTGTGAAGGTCTGGACTGGTGCAACTGAGGAATGTCCCATATCTGTACATTTGCTATGGAAATAGCGATAGAGTAACGAGAGGTGTAGCTGTGAAGGTCTGGACTGGTGGAACTGAGGAATGTCCCATATCTGTACATTTGCTATGGAAATAGCGATAGAGTAACGAGAGGTGTAGCTGTGAAGGTCTGGACTGGTGGAACTGAGGAATGTCGCATATCTGTACATTTGCCATGGAAATAGCGATAGAGTAACGAGAGGTGTAGCTGTGAAGGTCTGGACTGGTGGAACTGAGGAATGTCCCATATCTGTATATTTGCTATGGAAATAGCGATAGAGTAACGAGAGGTGTAGCTGTGAAGGTCTGGACTGGTGGAACTGAGGAATGTCCCATATCTGTATATTTGCTATGGAAATAGCGATAGAGTAACGAGAGGTGTAGCTGTGAAGGTCTGGACTGGTGGAACTGAGGAATGTCCCATATCTGTATATTTGCCATGGAAATAGCGATAGAGTAACGAGAGGTGTAGCTGTGAAGGTCTGGACTGGTGGAACTGAGGAATGTCCCATATCTGTATATTTGCCATGGAAATAGCGATAGAGTAACGAGAGGTGTAGCTGTGAAGGTCTGGACTTGTGCAACTGAGGAATGTCCCATATCTGTACATTTGCCATGGAAATAGCGATAGAGTAACGAGAGGTGTAGCTGTGAAGGTCTGGACTGGTGGAACTGAGGAATGTCCCATATCTGTATATTTGCCATGGAAATAGCGATAGAGTAACGAGAGGTGTAGCTGTGAAGGTCTGGAATGGTGCAACTGAGGAATGTCCCATATCTGTACATTTGCTATGGAAATAGCGATAGAGTAACGAGAGGTGTAGCTGTGAAGGTCTGGACTGGTGGAACTGAGGAATGTCCCATATCTGTACATTTGCTATAGAAATAGCGATAGAGTAACGAGAGGTGTAGCTGTGAAGGTCTGGACTGGTGGAACTGAGGAATGTCGCATATCTGTACATTTGCCATGGAAATAGCGATAGAGTAACGAGAGGTGTAGCTGTGAAGGTCTGGACTGGTGCAACTGAAGAATGTCCCATATCTGTACATTTGCTATGGAAATAGCGATAGAGTAACGAGAGGTGTAGCTGTGAAAGTCTGGACTAGTGGAACTGAGGAATGTCCCATATCTGTACATTTGCCATGGAAATAGCGATAGAGTAACGAGAGGTGTAGCTGTGAAGGTCTGGACTGGTGGAACTGAGGAATGTCCCATATCTGTATATTTGCTATGGAAATAGCGATAGAGTAACGAGAGGTGTAGCTGTGAAGGTCTGGACTGGTGGAACTGAGGAATGTCCCATATCTGTATATTTGCTATGGAAATAGCGATAGAGTAACGAGAGGTGTAGCTGTGAAGGTCTGGACTGGTGGAACTGAGGAATGTCCCATATCTGTATATTTGCCATGGAAATAGCGATAGAGTAACGAGAGGTGTAGCTGTGAAGGTCTGGACTGGTGGAACTGAGGAATGTCCCATATCTGTATATTTGCCATGGAAATAGCGATAGAGTAACGAGAGGTGTAGCTGTGAAGGTCTGGACTTGTGCAACTGAGGAATGTCCCATATCTGTACATTTGCCATGGAAATAGCGATAGAGTAACGAGAGGTGTAGCTGTGAAGGTCTGGACTGGTGGAACTGAGGAATGTCCCATATCTGTATATTTGCCATGGAAATAGCGATAGAGTAACGAGAGGTGTAGCTGTGAAGGTCTGGACTGGTGCAACTGAGGAATGTCCCATATCTGTACATTTGCCATGGAAATAGCGATAGAGTAACGAGAGGTGTAGCTGTGAAGGTCTGGACTGGTGGAACTGAGGAATGTCCCATATCTGTACATTTGCCATGGAAATAGCGATAGAGTAACGAGAGGTGTAGCTGTGAAGGTCTGGACTGGTGCAACTGAGGAATGTCCCATATCTGTACATTTGCCATGGAAATAGCGATAGAGTAACGAGAGGTGTAGCTGTGAAGGTCTGGACTGGTGGAACTGAGGAATGTTCCATATCTGTACATTTGCCATGGAAATAGCGATAGAGTAACGAGAGGTGTAGCTGTGAAGGTCTGGACTGGTGCAACTGAGGAATGTCCCATATCTGTACATTTGCTATGGAAATAGCGATAGAGTAACGAGAGGTGTAGCTGTGAAGGTCTGGACTGGTGGAACTGAGGAATGTCCCATATCTGTACATTTGCTATGGAAATAGCGATAGAGTAACGAGAGGTGTAGCTGTGAAGGTCTGGACTGGTGGAACTGAGGAATGTCGCATATCTGTACATTTGCCATGGAAATAGCGATAGAGTAACGAGAGGTGTAGCTGTGAAGGTCTGGACTGGTGCAACTGAAGAATGTCCCATATCTGTACATTTGCTATGGAAATAGCGATAGAGTAACGAGAGGTGTAGCTGTGAAAGTCTGGACTAGTGGAACTGAGGAATGTCCCATATCTGTACATTTGCCATGGAAATAGCGATAGAGTAACGAGAGGTGTAGCTGTGAAGGTCTGGACTGGTGGAACTGAGGAATGTCCCATATCTGTATATTTGCTATGGAAATAGCGATAGAGTAACGAGAGGTGTAGCTGTGAAGGTCTGGACTGGTGGAACTGAGGAATGTCCCATATCTGTATATTTGCTATGGAAATAGCGATAGAGTAACGAGAGGTGTAGCTGTGAAGGTCTGGACTGGTGGAACTGAGGAATGTCCCATATCTGTATATTTGCCATGGAAATAGCGATAGAGTAACGAGAGGTGTAGCTGTGAAGGTCTGGACTGGTGGAACTGAGGAATGTCCCATATCTGTATATTTGCCATGGAAATAGCGATAGAGTAACGAGAGGTGTAGCTGTGAAGGTCTGGACTTGTGCAACTGAGGAATGTCCCATATCTGTACATTTGCCATGGAAATAGCGATAGAGTAACGAGAGGTGTAGCTGTGAAGGTCTGGACTGGTGGAACTGAGGAATGTCCCATATCTGTATATTTGCCATGGAAATAGCGATAGAGTAACGAGAGGTGTAGCTGTGAAGGTCTGGACTGGTGCAACTGAGGAATGTCCCATATCTGTACATTTGCCATGGAAATAGCGATAGAGTAACGAGAGGTGTAGCTGTGAAGGTCTGGACTGGTGGAACTGAGGAATGTCCCATATCTGTACATTTGCCATGGAAATAGCGATAGAGTAACGAGAGGTGTAGCTGTGAAGGTCTGGACTGGTGCAACTGAGAAATGTCCCATATCTGTACATTTGCTATGGAAATAGCGATAGAGTAACGAGAGGTATAGCTGTGAAGGTCTGGACTGGTGCAACTGAGGAATGTCCCATATCTGTACATTTGCCATGGAAATAGCGATAGAGTAACGAGAGGTGTAGCTGTGAAGGTCTGGACTGGTGGAACTGAGGAATGTCCCATATCTGTATATTTGCCATGGAAATAGCGATAGAGTAACGAGCGGTGTAGCTGTGAAGGTCTGGACTGGTGGAACTGAAGAATGTCCTATATCTGTACATTTGCCATGGAAATAGCGATAGAGTAACGAGAGGTGTAGCTGTGAAGGTCTGGACTGGTGGAACTGAGGAATGTCCCATATCTGTACATTTGCTATGGAAATAGCGATAGAGTAACGAGAGGTGTAGCTGTGAAGGTCTGGACTGGTGGAACTGAGGAATGTCCCATATCTGTACATTTGCTATGGAAATAGCGATAGAGTAACGAGAGGTGTAGCTGTGAAGGTCTGGACTGGTGGAACTGAGGAATGTCCCATATCTGTACATTTGCTATGGAAATAGCGATAGAGTAACGAGAGGTGTAGCTGTGAAGGTCTGGACTGGTGGAACTGAGGAATGTCTCATATCTGTACATTTGCCATGGAAATAGCGATAGAGTAACGAGAGGTGTAGCTGTGAAGGTCTGGACTGGTGGAACTAAGGAATGCCCCACATCTGTATATTTGCCATGGATATAGCGATAGAGTCGTGAGAGGTTTAGCTGTGATGATCTGAATTTATGGAACTAAGAAATGTCGCTTCTCCATATATTTGCCATGAAAAGAGCGATAGAATACGGAGGGGCTTAGGGGTGAAGGTCTTGACTGTTGGAAATAATGAATGTCGCTTACCAGTACATTTGCCATGGAAATAGCGATAGAGTTGTGAGATTCTTAGCTGTGAAGATCTGAACTGGTGGAACTAAATAATGTTGCTAGTCTGTACATTTGCCATGGAAATAGCGATAGATTAACGAGCGGCCCAGCATTGAAGGTCTGGACTGGTGGAACTAAGGAAAATCAATACGTCTTTACTTTTTCCGTACATAGAGCGATAGAGTAGAGAGGTTTAGCTGTGAAGGTGTGAACTGTTGGGACTTAGGAATATCTCTTGTCTGTATATTTGCCATGAAATTAGGGATAGAGTAGCGAGATTCTTATTTATGAAGATCTGACCTGGTGGAACTAAATAATATTGTTACTCTGTGTATTTGCCATGGAAATAGCGATAGCTTAACGACAGTCGTGGCTGTGAAGGTCTGAACTGTTGGAAGTAAGGAATCTCGCTTGTCTGTATCTTTGCCGTATATATAGCGATAGACTAGTGAGATTCTTAGCAGTGAAGGTCTGAACTGGTGGAACAAAAAACTGTTGCTACTCTATGCATTTGCCATGGAAATAGCGATAGATTAACGAGAGTCGTAGCTGTGACGGTCTGAACTTTTGGAACTAAGGAATGTCGCTTGTCTGAACATTTGCCTTGGATATAGCGATAGAATTAGCAGGGGCTTAACTGTGAAGCTCTGAACAGGTGGAACTAAGGCATGTCGCTTGTCCGTATATTTGCCGTAGATATAGCGATAGAGTAGAGTGATGGTTAGCTGTGAAGGTCTGAACTGGTGGAACTAAGGAATATCGCTTGTCTGTATATTTGCCATGAAAATAGCGATAGATTAGGGAGGGGCTTAGATGTGAAGGTTTGAACTGGTGGAAGTAAGGAATGTCGCTTGCCGATACATTTGCCATGGAAATAGCGACAGAGTATCGAGATTCTTAATTGTGAAGATCTGAGTTGCTGGAACTAAATAATGTTGCTAATCTGTACATTTGCCATGGAAATAGCGATAGAGTAAAGAGAGGCTTCGATGTAAAGGTCTGAACTGGTGGAACTAATGAATGTAGCTTGTCTGAACATTTGCCATGGAAATAGCGATAGATTAGCAAGTGTCCGGCAACGTTTAGTTTGTCGGAAAGAGGTTGTAGGTTGTGAAATATTTCACCACCTGCAAGGCTGGGTAATATTATTTGAAATCCTTCGAGGCGGGAAAGTGAATATTAGGCAGTTTCAAACTAGATATAGCAGCAATAATCCATTTTTTCTGATCTAATTCTTATCTCCTCTTCAAGATGTTGACTGACATATGAAGACCATTGAATATATAGGTTGCCCTTGTTCAAGATTTGAATTCAGCGTTGTTGTTCTCGTAGAGCAGTTTTCACTCAAGTCTATAAGAACCAATCTGTCCTGCTATTTGCCAATAGCTGAGGAGAGTAAAATGGATTCATACCCTTCTTAAGGATATTAGCTCGCAAGTGAATGTAAAGAACTCGAGTGGAATTCGAACTGGACTCTCCGATTCCTCAATCCGTGCCGCTGTCTATTAGTCCCACGTACCATCAAAGCTTTTTTTACTCACGCAAAAAATAAGACTGAATTCTGAATATTTCAACTCCTTTATACAAGGTGTAATTATTAGCTTATAATAAATTAATATTCTACCCAAAGTGTGGCCGATTGTTTTTCATGTGATTTTACTGGCAGCTTTGAAAAAAGGACTTTAATGTGTCATGCGAGACAATTTTTTCTCTCCAGAAAGTACGGTTGTGGACAGAATTATTCGCCCCCACTGAATATTTACATATTTTCTAAGGAAATGCGAATATTTGCAAGTACTTACTGAATTTACCATAAATAGTTGATTCCGTGTTTAGTTTTGAATAATAGTTTCGATCTATTATATTCAGTTATAGATTTTTCTAAAAATTGGTGCAGTCCGAAATTAATCGATATCCTTATGGAAATTATGAAATATTACTCTATGCTAATTTATTTTCATTAATTTGACATTTAATACAAACACCTTTTGAAAATGAAATCGTATTGACCTGATTCTATAACATTCTAAAAGTTAATGAAGAAGACAATATGTGAGTGCCACATACCGTGATAACTCATTCGTTCTGCAACCATGGCGAAGACGGCTGAACTTGACAAGAAGATCCGAATTAAGATAGTTGATGCGTACAAAGAGGGGCAAGGTGGTGGAGTAATGGATAGCGGCTTGGATTGAGGAATCGAAAAGCCGAGTTTGAATTTCAGTCGAATGCATTCATTCACTTACGTGCAATTATCCTTGGGAAAGGCACGAATCATCGTCTTCTTCCTCCAGCTATCGGTAAGTAGCAGGACATACCGGGTTTCATAGCCTTGTATGGTAACTGGCCTACCAGAAAGAAATGGCAACCTATAAGGGAATAATCTGTCTCGTCAGTCACATATCGAAACATAGATGATCGCTGATGATGATGACTGGAGCTGGCTGTCTTCTGGTGGAACAGAAACAGATGCTATACTTTGATCCTAGTTATCATGAAATATTTCACCACCTGCAAGGCTGCGTAATATTATTTGAATTCCTTCGAGGCGGTAAAGTGAATATTAGGCAGTTTCAAACTAGATATATACAGCAATACTCCATTTTTTCTGATCTAATTCTTATCTGCTCTCCAAGATGTTGATTGGCATCTGAAGACCATTGAATATATAGGTTGCCATTGTTCAGGATTTGAATTCAGCTTTGTTGTTCTCGTAGAGCGGTTGTCACCCTAGACTATAAGACCCAATCTATCCTACCTACTTGCCAATAACTGAGGAACAGATGCTATACTTTGATCCCATATATCTTGGCAGGGGAATGCTGCTTTTCGAGTTTTAAGGCCTTTTTATATCCAGAATCAGTTTTACAACAATCGCTCGTTAAGCTTCTTCTGGGTTTTTGTTTAAATATAGGAGTGTCGACAGGATACGACATGTCTTTTGTGT
This sequence comes from Acanthosepion lycidas, assembly GCA_963932145.1. Lineage (NCBI taxonomy): Eukaryota > Metazoa > Mollusca > Cephalopoda > Sepiida > Sepiidae > Acanthosepion > Acanthosepion lycidas. Next base: position 5,614,727 of record OZ010607.1, on the reverse strand, counting down.
TCTGAAATGTCGACGGGAGACATGAGTTTCTCCTTTCACATATGTCACATTCGATTCCCGTACCCACGAACACCTGTAACTGTTTATAAATATTCTAGGGGGATTTTTAGTTGCTCCTAAAATACTTATATCTTAAGACGTATTACAGTTTATAAATATGTTGCAAGCATGTCCTCAAGGACACATGGCCCAGTGGATAAAGACGTTGGTTAGATCCAGTGACTAGACCCAAAGAGTTGTGAATTCAATACCAGGTTACAGCAGCGGTGAACCAAAAAAATTGAAGAGTTGAGTTTAAAGGAAATAACTGAAACATGGAACTAGAACAATCTACACCGGTGGACTAAATAAAGGGTTCGGTTCGAAATTCTAATTACCTGAAGAAGGCCGGAGCGTACAACGGCCGAAACGTTGTGAATATGGCAATGAAGATTACGATAACAGTCCGAATGATATAAATAATGTATATAATCATAACACCTCATCTCAGAAATATAGACAGATAAAGTAAGTCACAAAAATAGCAGTTCCTATCTTGATACCAGTGCTGCACTGTCGCCGTGTGAAAAGTTCAAGGAGTATTTTTAATTTATATGTCTACTACTGTGTCACATAAGTATATATCTAAGAGATGTTGGACACTTAGACGTGATGTAATGGTTAACAAGCTTTCTTGAACGATTATGACTGAGTAGTGAGTTCGATTCTCACCGACTGTTCCACACTTTCAGCCTAGTGGCAAATGTAACCTATGCTTAGAAACTCAGTGGGTACCTCGACGTGGTGTAATGGTTAGAAAGCTTGTCTCGCTACAATGATTATGAATGAGAAGTTGGTTCGATCCTCGCTGGGTACCACGTACTTTCGATTTTGTTTCACATATAAGCTACGCTAAGAAAATCACCGTAACTAAGAGGATTAACACCTCACTCTTCCATTCTCTTCTTCTCTTTTTCTTTTTTTTTTTTTTTTGCGTGTGTGTGAATGTTACATATTCTTGCTGACCCGACGGATTGAACCCTGAAATACACCAAACGAAGGCCGGTACACGCAACAATCGAAATAAAACAAGTTTAACATAAATATCAATTGAATAGTCAATGTGTGCAGAAGATGCAAGCATTTCACTTTAAATACTAAACACTGCATACAGAATTGAAAACCGGTCTTCGCTGAAAAATATGCGATTTGAAACAATAATTCATCAACAATCCATAAACTACTTCTTTTATTTTAGAATCTTCTTCTATGTACCGAGTTCATTCAGGACGTGGTCGATCATGGCTCTCTACAACTTCCTATCTTTTGTAGCTCTTAGTAATGTTTGCCTTTTTAACATCTCTCCCATTTTTCATTCTGCCATCTGTTCATATAAGCCCTCGTCACGTAAGTCGTCCGCAGGCCGCCCACAGTCCCTTTCGTTTTCGATATGTCCTGTGAGTGTCAAATTTTCCAAGCCTCTTTCCACATTATGAGTCCCAGTAATTTCCACTGTCTCTTTCTATAAGTGTCCTTTTTGGTTCTATTTTCCTTATGCGCTACCACCTCGTTATTCTCAGCATTCTTCTGTAGAACCACATTTTTGTGGCTTCTAGTCTTTTCTTAATCTGTGAGGAAATTGTCCAGTAGTCATTGCCATTAAGAAAATTAATCATGCATAGCAGTTCAGTACGCATTTAATTGTTTCTAATAAAATTTTCCTGTTTCTTAATACTTTGCTTAGCTTTTGGAAGCCATCTTTTGATATTCCAATGAACCATCAAATTTCGGTTTCACATTTTCTTCAGATTACGTAAATTAATTCCTATGAAAGGATGTCCCGAGTCGTAACCCAAGTTTCACAATCACGTGATCTTCAGACGACTTGAATATATATATATATATATATATATATATATATATATATATATATATATATATATATATACACACGAGCGTATATGTCAGCTCATATAGGAATATCATAACTGAATACGGGGGGGTGGGGTCATAAAATAAAACTTAAACATGATTAAATAAATTATTTAGTAGTATAACAAAATATAACCCCAAATACATACCTACATACATGCGTGTGTGTGTGTGTATTAATTATTTTCAGATAGGGTGTATCTGAAATGGAACAGAATGCTTATAAAGAGACCAGAGGAAAAACTATTCTTAGCCGACGCGTTTTGTCCTCTGAGGAACTTTATCAAGGCAATGCAGGATTTACTATGTTGCACTTGTTTATATATAAAAACGAGGATGTCACTGGTTTATCAAGACTTTTAAATTTCTGAACATTCATAAATGTTTATCAGGTGGAATAGCTGAAAGGTTGAAAGGCTGAAAGGTTGAAAGGCTGAAAGGTTGAAAGGTCAGTCAAAGCATTTGAAGGACACAAAGTGGCATAATTCAAAGTCTAGCAAAAAGTGAGTAATATTCAAGAGTTTTTTTTTTGTAATGAATATTGTTTAAATTGTGATTAGATTTTTTTGGTATGAGATGGGTAGATGGATTTAACCGCTTTGTTTTGATTTTATATATATATAAAAGTGAACATTGAAGTCAACACTGAGAGGCAACAAGCTGGTTCATGCTAGACGCAATCGTCAGGCAGCCTGACGATCGCGTCTAGCATGAAACAGCCTGTCGCCTCTCAGTGTTGACTTCAATGTTCACTTTTATATTTATATTTACATACGCTCTATCTCTGATATTGACCACTTTATCCCATAAATATAGCACACCTAAAAACTGTATTTCTTCATATATGTGTGTGTGTGTGTGTGTGTGTGTGTGTGTGTAAAATAATAAAAGACTCTAGTGTTGAAGTTTGGTTAAACAAAACAACCCTCATATAAAAAAAATATATAGCATTGAATTGGTTTGTTGCTGGTTCTAAGTAGCCTTCAGCATCATTCAGAAAATATAATCCTGACGTTTTCGGGTGTCAACTCTGGTAACGCTCATATGGCAAACGCCAAAATGTCAGGGACTGAGCGCGTGCGCGCGCCTGCGTGTGTGTGTGTGTGGGTAGAAGGATGCCTCATATAAAAAAAAAACTTTGCTGGCATCATCAGTGACTCAGGGAAAGACAGCTGTGTATTTAAAAGAAGTTCAATTATTATGCAAATTCAGAATTTGCATGTCATCGGTAATCATCCAAACCACTCGACAAGATATCGCCTTATTCAAGCGTCCAAAAAATGGTAAATATATCTTGAATATATGCACATAAATTCCATTCGTTCATTCACGAATAATCCTGATATAATCTGACCCGAATTCTTTCGCAACTCTCTGCACAATTCCGTGCCATCCGTAAAATGTGCTTGTCATATAGAATGAATACCTACAAATGGGTGCTGGGAATTTAAACAAGCCTTGGAATCAATTTTGAAGAATTACAATTTTCTATATGTTGCCAACAATAATTTAAGAAGGTTTTAAGTGAACTTGAAAGAGTTTAATATTTCATTTAATTTTATTCTTGAATTTGAGGAATTTGTTTGTAACAAGATATTAACACGATAGTTTTACTCATCATTTCTACAGTTAAATCTTACTTGCGGCTCAATACTTGTCATATTGAACCAGATTTACTGAAGCTTAGTAAACACAGAAATATGCAAAAATTATAAAAAAGCAGCTCACTGACACAGTTCGTATATATATATATATATATATATATATATATATATATATATATATATATATATATATACTTCATATACATATATATATACTTTATATATATATAGAGACTTTATATATATACATACTTCATATGCATATATATATAATTTATATATATATACTTTATATATATATACTTATATATATACTTATATATATACTTTATATATATATATACTTATATATATATATACTTTATATATATATACTTCATATGCATATATATATATACTTTATATATATATATATATATATATATATATATATATATACTTTATATATATATATATATATATATATATATATATATATTTATATATATATATAAACATAAAACATTTTATAGTAGATACACTTATCACTTATTGGAATAGACGGAGAATTTAATAAGGTTAGAAGTAAAAAATGTCAGATTAAAAATAAGTTTATTAATCATATATATATATATATATATATATATATATATATATATATGTATGTATGTATGTATGTATGTATGTATGTATATGTATATGCTTTAGTATAGTACCCATAAAATGGATAATATACTTGATATATAAAAATGGAGTTATGAATCAGTGTATTTGTTCGTTCTTCCTTGTACCAATAAATTATCTGTACACCCAGTAAAATGTGCTACACACACACTCATATATATATATATATATATATATATATATATATATATATATATATATATATATATATATATATACAAATGTAAAAGAACAAAAAAATAAAATTCAAACGTTCATAACATTAATTTTAAAAAGGCTCAATATAAGAATAGGCCAATAAATATTTATTATAAACTTTTACATTTGAATATGCAAGTTACCACTACAAAATTGCATATTTTGTTTCGACGTTTAACACGTTTCATCAGATAGTTAACAACTGAAGATAGATAGATAGATAGATAGATAGATAGATAGATATACCGCAATATGGATGTTTTTAACATTTATTACAATAAACGTTAGTTTTAGTGTAACTGCACACTGGCCTGGTTTAAATGTTTAAATTCATAAAATTACATTTTGGTTATTTGGAGAGATTGATAAATTGGATATTAATTATTAGAGTTCTCAGGAGAGTAAGTTGAATGTTTGAGAAGAGAATTAATAACGAAACGCGTTAAAATGTGTTTCAAAATAATAAAATAAAATTAAGAAGTTTCAAGGTCAATCAAATCCGGATTAAACTTGACAAGTTTCGGTAAAACTGAGTAGAAACGAGAATCACAACCCTTCTACTTTCTGCCGATAAGAAAAAGACAATGTGTTGTCCCTACTTGGCTCCTGAGAAACTAGAATTCGCTCGTTTGTTTACACTGTTATCCGTAGACAACGTGTGTGGTCACAGAAAAAAATGATGCAAATTATTTTAAACAAAGAAACAAAACACCTGTCTTGTGTTAAGCCCCAAGATTTGGGATTTGTTTACGTTGATCGCCCGAACACTCAATTATCTTTAGAGAAAGATGTCTAGGAAAATTTTAATCATACGAAGGAAATGCCATATAACTGATTAGCAAAATCATCTAAGATTAAAATATACCCTTTTCAGCGAAAATAGTCTGCAAGTTTTATAATTATCATTATTTTCGATTTCTAGCGACAGATCCTTCGCCGTTAAGAAAATCCAGCTGGTCAATTTACGGTAATATGAAGATAATGAAATTGGGTATTGTGAATTTCATTTTTTTAGGCCTGGCTAGGTAAAGTGAAGTCATTAATCATTGTTATTAAAAAAGATTTCTCTATATAAAGCTAGCGCGACATCATCAAATTTTTGCATTGAATAATTAGCTTAAAAACAAACATACAATAAAATAATTTTTATAATCCATAGCCCCAATAAATAGTTTAAATACCCTACAAAAAAAAGATAACCCTTCATAAAGTCGTCAAAAAACAAATGTTACGGCAGTTTTTATATACACAAAACCCTTTCATAAAGAAATAAAATAAAAAAATAAATAAATCTCCATAGACACGTAAACCAGACTAGGCGAAAACATCTTCCGTTTTAAATTTAGACACCCCACCTTACCCTGACTTGACATCTATGAATGTAACTCTATACTGATACAAATTATTAACACCCAAACCCCTCCCTATTTAAACAATCGCCCTGGCTGTTACCATGGAAATTTTGATTTCAATTATGAATATGCTATTAAAACACGTAAATTTCAGAAATAAGTCATTCCCCAAAAAAATTTCGCTTGAAGATGGAACAGAGCTTACTTTAATTCAATTTAATTCAAATAATTATATTGAAGTTTCCCGCTCTTGTTTTGAAACATGAGACCTCTTATGTAGCGTGTTGGAATCATATTTTTAAATAAATAATTATATTTATGCTCTACTTTTGTATCGAGCACTATTTTTTTAAAATAATAACAAAAATACTAAAGAACTTTGGATTATTTACCTAACCAGTTCTTTCCTATTTTCTATATATTTTCATATATATATATATATATATATATATATATATATATATATATATATATAACAGAGACTGATTACACTATCTTAGTAATTTTAATTACAATCAGTACACATTTTTAACAAAATTTAGTGGCTAGCAGAAGGAATGAGTCACCTACTGAAAAAGGAATTTGCTTGTTTTTTATTAAAAGTTTTCAATCATTCGACTGTGTACTTTCAGAAATTGTATCTGTGGTCATTCAGGAAAATAATGCAATTTCTTACATTCAAGTGAAGCCATTGCGAGGAGAGATAGGGTCCTGATTGCATCGCATCATACTGAAAATAAAATATGCTCAAGTTATGAGCCACGAAAGAAAACCTATTTTGTACAGCAACTGGAAAGAAACACAACCGTCTCCACCACCGAGTAATTTCTAGATTGATGGACATGAAGAGGCTTAGATTTGAATAGATGTCGATATGGACAGAATGAGATAGATGGATGATTAGATATAAGCAGACTAAAGAGAGATGGAATAGTGAGAGAGAGAGAGAGAGAGAAAGTAAATATTAAGCAAATAATTTTACTAAAGAAGAAGACAAAAATAAAGATAAACAGAAGGCCAATCCCATCATGCCTCAGTTTAATGACCTCTCTAATCCGTACTGGGGATGTGGCTATTGTATATTGCACAATCCAATGAATTTTGATTTGATGGCTTTTCGGGAGGAAGTAAGCGAACGCCTGCTTCGAATGGACAGCTGTCGGCTGTTATTATTTCTGCCCAGTAATCGAAGGCTAATTTGAAATTGAGTAGAGAGTGACGGGAAGTTGCATACGTTTATGTTGCATTTGAAACAAACATGGCTGATAGATAGATAGATAGATAGATAGATAGATAGATAGATAGATAGATAGATAGGAATGGGCATAGATAGATAGATAGATAGATAGATAGATAGATAGATAGATAGATAGATAGATAGATAGATAGATAGATATGAACACGCTAAAACAGACAGATAAATAGATAGATAGATAGATAGATAGATAGATAGATAGATAGATAGATAGATATCTGTCTGTCTGTCTGTCTGTTCTATGATAGATAGATAGATAGATAGCTAAATAGATAGATAGATAGATAGATAGATAGATAGATAGATAGATAGATATGAACACGCTAAAGCAGATAGATAGATAGATAGATAGATAGATAGATAGATAGATATGAACACGCTAAAGCAGATAGATAGATATATAGATAGATAGATAAATAGATAGATAGATAGATAGATAGATAGATATGAACACGCTAAAGCAGATAGATAGATAGATAGATAGATAGATAGATAGATAGATAGATAGATAGATAGATAGATATGAACAGTGGGTGTAATAGATAGATAGATAGATAGATAGATAGATATGAACACGCTAAAACAGATAGATAGATAGATAGATAGATAGATAGATAGATAGATAGATAGATAGATAGATAGATATGAACACGCTAAAACAGATAGATAGATAGATAGATAGATAGATAGATAGATAGATAGATAGATGAGACAAAATAATACCTTTTGAAATCAAGCGATTCATTTTGGTTTAATTTCCTAAACTAAACCCAAAATTTGTGTTCATGCTTTGTTCTGTTTTTCAAACAGTTGTGTTATGATAGATATTTACTAAATGTACAATGTCACAAGTGCTGGACACCGATGTTGATCAATCCCATTACGATCTCATGACAAACGATGAGACTTGATTGCTTATCATTGCTCCATACCGTCTCTCTTAAAGTGGACTTTTCATTTTTACATTACATTTTGATGAGTACTGCTGATTTTACAATCAATTGGCCTCTGTGTTTTATTTGCTTTCTTACAGCTTCGATCAAATTGGACCATCAAAGGTCCATTGTGTCTGATTTCTAGTAAATGGTGGCCACTGAAAGACTGAATTATATAACTTTTACAAACACATGTTTTTTTTTGGGGGGGGGGAGTATTATTTTTAATTATTTTATTTGGATGGAAGCATGTTAAAATCCTGTTTCAAAATCTTCTGAAGGGATTGTTCTTCTGATGTCTGTTTGAGCAGAGGGACAAAGGGTAAAAGCTCATGAATCCTCAAGGGCACTCTGCTGTACAGCTTTCAACGCTGCGTCAGTGAGAACAGTGCACTTAGGACCTCTTCCCAGAAGATCACCGACTGATCCAGTTCTTTCGAACCGTGTTTCGAATCATCTCATCGCTAGGAGATACTCTGACGTTAAAATGTTGCCGTTTTTTGTTTTTTTTTTTCTCCGAGTATGAATAATTGATCTTTCATTGGAATAGAAAAACTCAACGAGTTTTACTCCCTGCTAGACATCATACGTAGCCATTTTAATATCCAAGGGGTGCTCTATAACCTGCAATAAAATGAAATAAAATAAAATAAAAGAGATTGAGAACAAGTTATGACTTTTTGAAATCTTCACTTTTTCAGTGACCACCCTATACAAGTTTTATTTAATAAATTGTTAAATTCTTAATCTTTATGTGCGGTAGTTTGAACCAAAAACATATAAAGTAACACGATACATTATAGAACTAGACAAAAATAATCCTGAGCTTACGACCAAACATTGGTTCCCGTACGATCACCGAAGTTAAGCAATGTCGAGTCTGGTCAGTACCGAGATGAGTGACCTCTTGGGAATACAAGCTGCTGTACGTTTGGATGTGTGGGTGGTGCAATGAGTAATAACTCGGGATTGTTAATCGGAGAGCTGAGTTCCAACTCCAGCTGTGTTTGTTATATTCATGTCATATAGGAAAAAATGACTAACTACTGACACCGGGGTTCGAAAGTGATACTCTGGACTTATGAATATATGTTTTCCGTGAGGCGTATAAATGGCGGTGTCAGGCTACTGATTGAAGTAACTATTGAGTGGAACTATCCAGTCGGATTAGTGTGAATTATTGCGCGCCGATGATTTTTTTGTTTTTATTTATGATTTACCGGACGTTAAGCCGAGCCGCGCTACTAACAGAGTTTTCACTGAAATGGTTAATTATCTTTGGTTGACTTTTACTTCTTTGTTCTTATTAAGTTTTTAATTGCGGTTGTAATTAATAGATACGATTGGATTAAATCAAAAATTCGTCGTGCGAATATGTAGCCCCGGAGCTTGCGTAGAAGGCTGGCATACCAAAGCCTGTTAAAAGCCTTCCAGATATCTATAGCCACTGATCGAGCTTAGCCCTTTAGTAATATTATCATATCAATATATAGGGCCCAGGATAGAGCGTTAGCGTGAGGGAAACCCGCGTTCACGATAAACAATGTGGAAGCAAGCCTTGACCTTCATTTCTCGAATTAATACATACTATTGGATTAAATCATATATTCGTCATGTGACTACGTAGCCCTGGAGAAGGCCACCAAAACAGATGATGTCCCTTTCTGTTAAATAGAGCAGATCCGGTTGTGTGACCAATAAATATATAAAATTAAATTTGTTATGTAATTAATCTTCATGAGCCATCAAAAAATATCTGAATGTTTGGTATTTTCTAAATACAATGCAACTGCGTTATTAATGTTTATTTATCTGCTTGTTAAAATTCATCAGGCTACTAAATCTCATTTCCGGTATCGCTACCTATAAAAGCAGTGTGTGTGTGTGTGTGTGTGTGTGTGTGTGTGTGTGTGTGTAACGAATGCACGGCCGCAATTTTCGGCGGATTTGCACCAAAATTTACATGCACATGCTCCAAGTTAGCGAGAAGGCCAAGACCGACTTTGCATTTCCCAACTCCCATCGATAGTGGAAATAATCGATTTTTTCATGCTTCTACGGCAGTTTTCATGTAGTTTGCGGCCATTTAGTACTGGCCAGAGAATAGGCAGGAAGATTCTATTGGCCAGCGTGAGAGCCAACAGATGACTGACATGAATGTTAACTAGCATGCTAGCATACAAAAAATCGATAGCTGCATTCGTCACAAGTGGGAAAAATTTTAATTTGTATGGCACTTTACTCCAATTGGCTCCTTCGCTTGCTTAAACTCAACGTTGATTCTGATTCCGCAGAACTGGGGTGGGTGTGAAAAAGTATTTGTTGTTAACATTCTTTTTTCATTCGGTTTTTCTAGTTCCGAGTCCTTTTTTTTTAAAGCTGATCGTTTTGTGTTCATTTTGTTTAGTTCTTTTTTCGTAACAGATTTAATGTTTAGTATAGAGCTTAGAAAAAATTCGCAGTGTGAGATAGGCAAGAAGTAAGGCATGTAGCTCGGCTGGTTCTCTAACATATACGACAGAGTAGCGACAGGATTGAATTTTTTCGGCTTCAACATGCGTTATCCGAAACATAGTTTTGGGATTGTTAGAATAATTCATTTATGTGTTTTACATTAATTGAGCACAAATATCTTTGGAAAATTTACGATACCCATCCATTAGGATTTGTGTCTGGAAAAATCATTGTTATTTTCAAAATATTGTTAATGCAATATTCACTATTAAAAAATGAATTATTCTAACAATCCCAAATATGTTTCGGTTTTAAATAACGCACAGAGTGTTGATAAGTCGTAAAAAAATTCAATCGCTACTCTGTCGCTATTTTATGTTAGAGACCCAGCCGAGCTACATTGCCTAGTTCCACCTGTTCAAATCTTCACAGCTAGGACTCGCAATACCACATACATATGATCAACTAATCCTCATCCTCTTCATATAACATTGGTAAGGGAGAAGTTCTCTTTTTTTCCTGAATTACTATGTTGTAGAACATGCTTCTCCGATCACTACTAAGGTCAACTATTATCTATCCTACATATCCTTATAATATGGACCGCATACCACCTCCTTGTACGCCCTTACAATCTCATTTAGTAGCCCTCAAGTTTGAGTGGCTCTTGGGCCTTGAATTAGGTGAACAATAGTATAAAAACAGCCACGTACACACTAATGAAGAATAAGTTTTATCTAGCAAATTAAAATAATATATAATTGTATTCCCATTTGGACATCAGAAGAATCCATTATATAGAGATGGACAATTCTATGTCAGTAGGGTTTTTTTTTTCAAGATTCGCACCTCACCGAGATTTCGCAATTTTTCTCGCACCTTTTAATTTGAAACATTAAAATTTTAAAAATCTGAATTTGAAAATTTAATATTAAACAGTAGAAATAACAAAATGCTAAAATTAATCAACTATCAAAATGAAAAGTCTTTATCAAGATATTTAATGTATTGGTTGTGGTTACTTTTTCTCAACTTTGAAATTTATTGTAACACTGTGTGCAAAAGAAGGAAGAATGAGAGAAAAAAAGGAATATCCTAAAAAAAAATGGTGTAGAAAACGTATCGCGTTTTCTGATATCCGATTTATTTGATATGATCAGTCTTGAGAAAGATAAAGGAAACAAGATGTAACGGTGATTTGTCATTGGACCGTGAGTTGACGAATCAGCAACTAGTGAGATGGCGAGATTTCTCGGTACAAAAAGTAGTTCTTCCCTCCGAAATTCTTCATTGAGGTTTTGAGCTTGTTAGAGAGCAGATTGTCTGAAAAAAAAGGCTTGGATAGAGAAGTTCTCTCACTCACTTTACCTCCTCCGTCACTGACAAGTAGTCGACAACATTTCCTTACTGGGAGCAATAAAAGTACCCAAAACAGACCCTATTGCATAATGCCATTTATTATTAAAAGAAAACCTTTCGCCTGATGAAAAGTAGGTTTTTAAGTTTTGGTTAAAACTAGAGACCATGCGACAGCCGTATTCCACTACGGAAGAACGACCGTGGTTCGCCAAAACCAGTTCGAGTCGCAATGGTACACAGTGTATGCTCTTTTTTATACTAATTGGGACCCACAATAGATGAATCATTTACTGATCTGACATATGAAGGAGAAATGTTTCATGCATTGCTTGGCACCCTCTTCTCACATCCATTTCCAAAAATAAACTTACGTACAACTTGGGGATTCCTGCCACGCTCCACCGCAGATTAAGATGAAGTGAACACTTCTAGTAAGACAGAAAATTCTATAAATTCTTTGATGTGATATATTCTTTCTAATTTTTTCAGATTATTCAATACTTAGATAAGTTTATAAAAAGGCTCTCACAATATATTCGTCAAGTAATTTTTACAGATATGTTCCCCGTAGAAAAAAATAGTTAAATTTCCGGCTGTCAATAAAACGTCTTTAAAAAAATGCATTTCTTCGATATTTTAAACTAAAAGTAAGTAATATTGGTTGCAAATCAGATTAATTAAACTTTAAATCAGCTAATATTACTGATATAAAGTTTCAGAAAAGTATATTTTATATTTGAAAGAAATTTTAATAAAAAGAATTACATCATGCTGGCAGATTTTTAGCGATTTCAAAAAACGAATCACTTTCTGATCAGTTTAAATTCGTTTTGAAATACGACAAAGTATTTTGCTTATTGAAAATATTAAAGTTAATCTATTAGCCTGAAATTAAAACTAAGATCAAAGCTTCAACAAAGATTTTTTCATTTTAAAATATTCATTTTAAACCTTAGGTATCGAGTTTCTTTGGAGGTACTTATTCAATAAATTAATCAATGTTCGATCGAATTCTCTCAACTCTCTTGACCCATTTACACAGTTTTACGTAAAACCGCTCATCAAGGTCAAATAGTTCGATCAATCTATTGAATTATTACCCAGATGAGCAGTGGTACACGAAACTTTGATGTCATTCAAGAGATTTAAGATAAGTCACTTGAACATTTATTAATTTATTGAATATCGTAAGTCTAGTTATCTATGGAGCACTCCTTTTACAAAAATTCTGTTGACTTTAAAATACATGAAATGTTAGTAATTTTATGGGTTTTGCTTTGAGTGAGCGAGATTATATATATAATTACTAAGATGAAAGTGTTTAGAAGGTGTTTTAACCACTAGGCATCCCCAGTAAATTTGCGTCCATTTTCTTACAACATTTCACCTTTCTTGGTAGAACTTCTATTATCACAATGTGGGATACTGTTATGGGACCTTACCCATAATAACATAATGGACTATTCCATACGTAATAAATACTTCGCCTCAAGAGGAAGCAGGGAGTTCCGTCTGAAGTCTGGAGTTCCGTCTGAAGTCGGAGTTCAGTCTGAAGTCTGGAGTGAGGTCCGTCCGAAGTCCGTCAGGAGTCTGTCAGTCAGTCAGAGCGAGTCAGTCAGTCGAGTCAGAGGCAGTCCGAACAGAGTGGCGTTCAGACAATTACTACTAAACCTGATTGTTCGTACTAACACTTTTCTACCTCCCTGTATATATTCCTGTTTGTAATATATTTTTGTTATTCCATATCCGCCTTCGAGTTCTTCTTTATTGGTTTCTACCTTGGCCTATCACCCGTGGAACAAGGAACCCGACCATAACAGATACTTAATAACGAAAAATACTAAAAACATAAAAAAGAAACTAAATGAAACTTGATAGACGATGCACATATTAAAAAAAATTAATTTTTAAAATTTCAATCTCTTTAAATAAACGGAGCGTCTACTCATATACGGGTATCTACTAAAAATTATATTCAAGTAATATATATATATATATATATATATATATATATATATATATATATATATATATATATATATATATATATAAATTATAAGTATAATTAAATTGAAGGTTTTAGATTCTGTTTTTAAAACACGAGAACTCTTATGTAGCGAAGGAATCATATATTTTTAAAAATAATTATAATTTAGGCTCTACTTATGTACTGAGCACTGTTTTTTTTAAAATAAAAACAAAAATACTAAAGAACTTCGGATTATTAATCTAACGGTTCTTTCCTATTTTCTATATATTTGCACACACACACACAAACATATATATATATATATATATATATATATATATATATATATATATATATATCAGTTTGTCTGATGATCGCAAAAAGGCTGAAACCCACGGTCACAAACTCATATCCATACCACTGAATATGTTAGCTCTATCACTGATATTGAGCACTGTACTACGCATATAAAATAATAATATACATATGATATATATGTGTGTGTGTGTCTGTGTCTGTGTGTGTGTGTGTGTGTGTGTGTGTGTGTGTGTGTGTGTGTGTGTGTGTGTGTGTGTGTGTGTGTGTAAGAGGGTGTTTGGCTAAATAATTTAAACGTATTATGTCTGTTTTAATTTTAATCCTTTCAAGTCTACGAATTAATTTCTTGGTGGTAAATAAAGAAAAATTACATAATTTTCCCAAATATTTTTCAATTTCATCTGAGACCATCTTGAGGGGTCGCATATCTATGAATGTATTATACGTTAACTTCAAAATATTTTTACCTCTATGGAAGGGAGGTAACTTATGTGATTTTTTAAAGATTTTTTTAATTGTAGTATTTTAATGTAGTATTTTTATATAACATTTTCTACTACAAACATTTAAGAACTTTGTTGCTATACTCATAGTGGACTTGATTTGTTTTTCTCTTATTTAAAGGGCTTCCGGAATTTTTTAAGTTTTTGCTTACTATTATCTTGATAATGCACTGATGTATTTTCGACTAATATCTGTCTAAACTGTGAAAAAAATTCTGAAAAGATTCATAGACATTAATATATCCCCCACTTCATTTTCTGATTTACTGAAACAGTAACATCAACACTATTTATTCTATATCCTTTCCTTGGGGTATCTAGGATTTTACAAGCCAACAATAGAATACAATGGCCACAAGATATCTATCTATATCTCTGAGATGAGGTATTATAATTACTTACATTATTCGTTATCTTTATCTTCATTGCCATATTCACAACGTTTAGGCCATTGTACTCTCCGGCCTTCTTCGGGTGATTGGACTTTCGAACTGAACCAATGTCCAGTGCCTTAACCGGGTATTGAACTTACACTCTTTGGTTCCTGTCACTGGATCTAACCAACGCCTTTATCCACTGTGCCATGTGTCCTTGAGGAATGGAGAACTTTCAAAGGGAAATCAACAGGAGATAACTGATAACTGACATCCATTAAAACATGTCACGTAGAACTAGAACAGTCTACCCCATTGAGCGAAATAAAGGGTTCAGTTCGACATTCCAACCACCTGAAGGCCGGAGCGTACAACGGCCGAAACGTTGATAGATATGGCGAAAAAGATGAGGACAATAGTCCGAATAATGTAAATAATGTACATAATACCTCATCTCAGAAATATAGTCAAAAATTCTGATATAAATGGGACGATATTTTCTTGGAGCTGATTGGCGTTCTGAGTGGATGCAAGCAAAGTGATATGGAGACCTAAACATATCTTGACATGAGTCAGAATGTTTTTAAGAGAGATTGAACTTACTCATTAGTGTTCTAAGAAACGAAACTCTACCGTCGAATCCGTCTACTCAACATGAAATAAGAGAGTGATGGAGGCGGGGGAGTTACTATGCAATAAAAATATTCCAAGTTTGCATTTTTCCCTTTATGAATATTATTATATTAGGCACGGATAAAAACCAGCTGCCCTTCGACACTACATCTAGTGATGTCACTCATTTACCGTCAAATGATCCTCGTAACTTCCTCTCAGACCAAGGGAGATAACCACTCTTTGCATCCCTACATGACCACCATTTTCCGTAAGAAACATTCCTATAATTTATGAAGTAAAATCTATAGTTTGACAAAATAAGCCATATGGAAACACTAAATCCGAATTAACTCTCCCCTTCTTTTGGGACTGTCAATCAAATTAATTATCCTTCAAATTATTAGCACAAAATGCTGCCTATTGTTGTAACCTAGGTACGGTTACTGAATAGAATAATCACACAAAGGTTGGTAATGAATGATAATACTAAGGACAAGAACAACACATATAAGATTCACCAGCGGCGCGTAAAAGTAGTCAACTGCTAAAAGTGAGTCAAGTGAATTCCACAATGAATCTCCAACTGCAGGATATCTCAGGTGTGGCACAAGGCCGAATTTAATGTGGGGTATCCAAGCCCGTAGGCTCGGACATAAATTCCTCGTAGACCCCGTATAAAACGGGGTAGCTGTTTCCCAAGACGAGAATCTGCCCTTCGACATAGCCTCGTCTGGGTATCCTCTCTGTCCAGAAGCAGAGAGTTTGACCAGCACAGCTGGAGACGAATCTCCAACTGCAGACCAACATATAGTATTTACTACTGTATTTATGTCTGTAGGTATGCTACAACACCTATTATACTAAAAACTTGCTCTATCCAGAAATATTATTGCTGTAGTATCAATTTGTACAGCAGGGAGATAAAGTCACTAAGACTAAGGGGTTACTAGATGTGACTGAATATAATAATGGACGAACTATGGAAGAACGGTTTATTCTCCCATTTAAGTTTCCCCTATTATAGGCATTATTATATTCATGATATAATAATGTCTATAATATCGGAAGAGCGCGTCTTCACATGTATTTGTTGAAAACGAGAATTTCTCTCCCATGTGGGCCTGTATAGCCATAAATGATATTGCGCCGCCATAAGCAGCTGAGGCATAACTTTTGGGGCGTTGATCCATGGTCTCGCGAAACCGTCGGATGCCGCACACAAGATATAATAACACCGTATTTCACGGACGGAATGGAATAGCTAAAATTTAAAAAAATAACAAACATGCTTTATTCTCCGGGAGAGTTTTATGATGCTAAGCCGTACACAAATTCATATATATATATATATATATATATATATATATATATATAATCATTTATTCGAAAATAAAAATGTTATAAAATCACTACAAAAATAGCTATTTTGTTTCAACACTTCTGGTGTCTTATCATGTGATGGTGTTGAATGTAGAATATTACTTTTATTCTACATTCAACACCATCACTTGATAAGACACCAGACGTATTGAAACAAAATAGCTATTTTTGTAGTGATTTTATAACATTTTTATGTTATGAAGAACTTGGTAATCCGTATGGGTAATACCAAGGAGGATGAAATCCTGAGAGCTCAATGTAAATCCAGAGCAAATATTTAAAAGAAAAACAGACCACTTTAAAGTACCATTATAATAATTTATTTCACCAGAGTCCTTTTAAAAAGTCGCCGGATCATCAGCTAGCGCTTGCAACAACGAAATGAAACGAAAAATGAGATTAAAATTGATGGGTAGTGTAAGTTTTTGTAATTTAACAGAGAGTGTAAAAGGGGTAGTTAAAGAGACATGGTAGAGTATAGGGAGGGGTTAATTTCATATCTTTCTCAAGTGTACATTATATTGGGGTAGGAGGAGTGACCAGACCTTGACCTATTTAGATGGTTAACTTAACGGAAATGATATATAGAAATGGGAGGGGAGTAGGGAGAAAAGAAAAAGGAAAAATAAAAAAGAAAGAGGAGACAGAAAACAGTAATACAGATATATACAAATGAGTGTTACAGCAAGGAGAGAGGGAGGGAGAGGGAAGTAAATCGAAAGAGGCTGTAATTGGGTTTTAACAATTTATGTAAAGGATAGATTTCAATGCTTGATAGAAGTTTAGATGTCTAAAAAAAATTGATGATTGCTATCAATTTAAATATTTAATTTTCTAAGCAAATAGTTTAGGGACTTAATATAAGTTAAATACTATTTTTATTAACACATTTATAGAGAATATATTAAAGAAGTATTTTAAATTATAATAGTTTATTTACCCAACCAATCGTACTTCCTTAATATTGTAAAAATAGTTACGGTAACATCTTTATTAGTTTTACTTTTAATCTAATTTATGAATGCAATTTTCTTTATTATTATATGGGTAAACTTACTTACTTAAGGTTTAGGTTTCATTATGGAATAATATTTGAGGGAAATATTAAAGATTTTGCTTTCTTATATATATCACAAGCATATACATGCAAATCCCATATATACATACTTTTATTTACATGCGCAAATACACATAGACACACGTGTAACAATATACACAAATGCTCATCTCTATTCATACATAAATTATATATACATACATTTATAAATAATTACCTATATTTTAATATTTGAAATTTATTTAGATTTTTGTTTGATTTCATTAAAGTTTAACGTTAGGTGACTTCTGAAGTGCTTAATTATTAAAAAGAATTGTTAATATTTTATTATTAATATTGATAGTTAAAGAGTGGTATATTTAAATTTAAGTTAAATTATCAATTTAAAATGAAAATACCTCCAGAAGATAAATATACACTCTCATAATTCTAATTATAGAACATTAAAGGAGAAAGTGATATTAAATATTAAAAAGAGTAATTTTAAAACACTAAATGACCCATACCCTTCCATTTGAATATATTCTATACACATGCACGCACGCACACACACACACACACATATATATATATATATATATATATATATATATATATATATATATATATAAGTACTGCGCATATAATATATAAATAATTATATATATATATATATATATATATATAAATATAAAAGTGAACATAGAAGTCAACACTTAGAGGCGACAGTCTGTTTCATGCTATATGCAATCGTCAAGCCACGTGGCTTGACGATTGCATATAGCATGAAACAGACTGTCGCCTCTAAGTGTTGACTTCTATGTTCACTTTTATATTTACACACGCTCTATCTCTGATATTGAGCACTTTATTCCATAAATATAGCACACCTTAAGACTATATTTCTTTATATATATATATATATATATATATATATATAAGTACCGCGCATATAATATATAAATAATTATATATATATATATATATATATATATATATATATATGTATATATAAGTACCGCGCATATAATATATAAATAATTATATATATATATATATATATATATATATATATATATATATATATATATATAAGTACCGCGCATATAATATATAAATAATTATATATATATATATATATATATATATATATATATATATAATTATATATATAAGTACCGCGCATATATATATATATATATATATATAAGTACCGCGCATATAATGTATAAATAATTATATATATATATATATATACACACACTTTTCACATATATATATATATATATACCCATATACATACATACACATATACATATATATACATACATATACAACCATATATATACATATATACACATCTACATACACATATACATACATCTACATATACACACACGATTATAAACATAAACAAGCATATGAAAAGAACTATACCCATAAACATCCACACATGCATATGTATTTATATTACTATGTTATACATATATTCACACATATTACGAATATTAATTCTAAAATATTTACATCTATATACATATAGATACACAGATTACATGCAATTTTATATTCAAAATAATATATATACATATATATATATATATATATATATATATATATATATATATATATATATATATATCCGTATCCTACAGAGATGAACTATATCACACGTCTACAACAGCAAGTAGTGTTTTAAAAAAGAGAGCCTTGCTTATAATATTTCCCAAAAGTAAACTGTTGTTACAGCGGTTTCTCTACGAACCTGTTGAGACCATGTGTTTTTTGGGGGGTTTTTTTGTGTTTTTTTTTTCCTGAAATACCTACCACTGTGAGTCAAGGACGTCCTTCTTCTCCGGGCTTTACATTGCAACTAACGTTCATCACTCTATTCCCTGAAAGGATATTCCCAGTCGCATTTCCCCATTATAAGCATTAATATATCAGGCACGTCTTGTCCCTAGGCGGAATAAAAAGCAACTGCCCTTCGACACTCTATCTGCTGACGTCATTCACCGGCCGTCACGCAACTAGTGAATTTATTTCAACAAAAGGGAGACAATCGACTTTTTTATCCGTACAATGAGAAAAAGAGAAGATTATTGAGAAGAGAGAAGAAGAAAAGAACAAGAAGTAAGAAGACAATGTATAAAAAGATTCACATTACATTTACATTCGTGAAAATCAAATTTGACTGAAAAGCTAGAATCCGAAAGAGAGTTCCGCAAGCGATTCTTCTTTGGATTTAACCAAAAATCTACAAATACATAGTAGGAGTCAGTTAAATATGTTCCATGTACGTGCTTAGGTGATCATTTATCTTTTTTATGTATAGATTTTTTCCCTGCAGCAGGTTGCCATTTCTTTCTGCGTTAGACCAGCTGACAACCAAGGCTATAGAACACGGTCTGTCCTGCTATTTACCCATAGATGGGGGAGAAGAAGAAGATTCATACATTTCCCAAAGGTATTAGCACGTAAGTGGATGTAATGGATTCGACTGAAATTCGAACTCGGCTCCCCGATTCCTCAATCCGAGCCGCTATCCATTAATCCACCTTGCCTACAAAATGCGACAGAAGTATTCAATCCATTCTGTTGCATTTAAATTCGTGAAGTTAAACTACCAAAGATGAAAGCTTCATCAGAACAATTACCATGAAAATAATTATAGAAAAGGTATTTTGTAATATTTATATATTTTTAAGATTTCATTGTTTTGGTAAATTTATCTAAGGCTGTCCTTTCAGGAATTTATCTGTAAATAAAAATATTGATTCCAACCCCCACATCCACAAGAATATTTACACAGAAACAAAGTACCGTATTTGACGGCATATAAGACGCACGGGTGTATAAGACGCACCCCAATATCAGCAGGGCAAATCAAGAAAAAATTAATAAAATTATTAAAATTATTAGTAAATGGTACAGCCTAAACTATATTTATGAGGTATTATTTTGGTTAAACAAGCCATGATTACTATTAAACGAAAAAATAATAGGGAAAAGCCTATAAAAACTTTATTATACCTTTTATATGATCTGTACAACTTACGTCTTATTGGAATAATTAGGATATAAAAATTCTGATTGCATTTGTACCATTGCAACCAGAATTTATCGCAAGAAAAAAATTAATGAAAGAAATATATTTTACAAATATATAATTTGAATTTACTGCATATAACTTTTGTGAAACAAAGTACTAATATTAAACGGGATGAAATTAATATAATGAATATTATCAATGATAACACTTTTAATCTGCTTAATAGCCTTTAAAATAATGACAATAGGTGTATGAAAGTTACTCTAAAGTCTAAGCTAATAGCTGCCGCCTTTTTTATCAATATCAATTTTCGTACAAAAAGTGAATCACAGAGCTTTATTCAGCTTAGTAAATATTTTCAGAAAATCTCAACTTCTAATTGGTCACTTAATATTTAATAACATCGGCCTAGTTCTTGACCTGACCAAAAAGATAATTCCACCAAAATCTATCAAGCTTCTGTGAGTCAATCACGTGACCAAAGTTAACAATAAAATATGAAACGTCTTTCATCTTCGACAGTGCGCCGATCGGAATCCTTTGAACTCGTCACACAGTTCCAGGCTTTGCATTAAAGTTCCTTAACATGATTCCAGCCTGAGAGAACACTCATTCACACAGCAATATTTTATGACGAACAATCAACTCAAGTTTTCCACATTCAACTTAATACACGAATCTTTTTCATACGCTTTCAAGGTCAATGTTAATTATTGCAATTTAACATAAACACAGCTTGTTAAGAACCACTTACCCCAACTAGAATATTTTCTTCGAACAAGTGGAAACAAATCAAAAAAGCAACAATTCCGCAAACCTTAAAAGTAAGTCGTAAACAATATTTCTCTATTTCAAATACAAATTTGAAGTGTTTATTTTTTTCTTAAATTACTATAATAGCAAAACACACTTTCTCATTATTGTACAGACAAATTATAATCTATCAAACCAGAACTTTAATAACTTTTCATTTAAACAAAAGGACGTTTGAACTTTTTAAAACTACCTTTTTACTCCAGTTGTTTGTACCTCTTGGTTATATAAATATTTTATTCATTGTTGTGCAAAAACTCATGCTGTCCTTATTCTGTGTTTGTTGAATGCTGAAATTTTAACGTGAGAGGAAATTGTTAATTTCATCATGCAGCCTAATTTACTCAACAATTTTTAATCAATATAATTTAATCCATTAACACAACATCCACAGAGTATCGCGAATTTTACACATACATATACCATATAAGACGCAGGGGAATTTTAAAAGATATTTTTAGTAAAAAAAAAAAGTGTGCCTTATATGCCGTCAAATACAGTAATTATCATTTGTCTCTTAGACCCTAATACTCGTTTTCGACTTTACTAAAATAGGTTTTTACATTCCTTCCATTTGCTTTCCAATTTTGGCACATATCGTCTCTACAATGATTTATCGCAAAACTTTTGCTCTGTAAAAAACTGGTATGCTCGAAAGATAATCTAATTTTGACTTTTCTAAAAAAAGAAGAAAAGGTTCTCAAGGAAATGAATATGTTTCTCTTCAGAATAAACAGATTGTTTCGAGCTGAAACAGTCGTCAATTCTGGAAATCAGGAAAAGATTTGTTCACGGGTTGAATCTCGTCTGCTTATACCACCTACGGTTCAGTCGAAGGGACATAACTCTTGGAAAGTTTCGTCTGTCATACGAATTCCTGCTTACGGCGGGCCAGCATTAAATAAATAATAAATGTCTCTTAGACGAAATTCATTGAAATAATGAACTTCTCGCACAAGAGCGAGAAAAGACTACTTACAAGATACAACTGGACTAGTTTTGAACTCTCTAGTGCCATGTACGCGTGGGACTGTAGGTTAAAAAAAATTCCTTTTGTCGCATTCGAAACATCTGTGCGTTTTTGTTATATCCTGACTCTTCGTTTTGGTACTAATTATAGTATGATATCTACTATTCATTTTTTTTCTACTATGGTATGATAATTACCAACTGTTGGAATTATGAAATATGTTAGGGTTAGGGGTTACGGTTACGGTTAGGAGTTAGGGTTAAGGTTAGGGTTAAAGTTAGGAATTAGGGTTAAAGCCAGTAAACAATGAACTGGTTAAAAATCATTAACAATTTTTCATACAAAAAAAAATCATCAAATAGTGATTTTAATGTTTGTAAACTGATTTGATGTCATTTAAAAAAATAGTAAACAAGTCATCATTTTTCATGAGCATTTTCCAGGAATAATGAGTGCATCGCATTTACGGTAGATCGCAAATACCTCGGTAGACAGCATACTACAATTCCTTTGTTTGACAGCAAAGACTATTGTTCTATAATGTATATTTGATCCTTGGGAACGAGAGTTACTCCCCTTGAATTGACACTTCCAACTCTTCAGATAATAATATTTTGATTTAAATAAAATTTTGTAAAATAAGATTCTTGCTACGATGGCCCCTATTACGCCAATTCGAATGTGATATCAATCCTTCCTTTGTCGAATAAACTGCCGCTGGGAACAAAAACAGAAATTAGAGCCCAGAGAAAAGGAAAATAAAATTAATATGGACTCGCAGGAGTCTTCAGACAACTTAGTGAGTAATTAGAAGAGCACTAGTACAATTTTAGGCAGACTTGGACCTTCGTACATGAAAAAACATTGTGTCAAAAGGATGGTTTTTTCCTTGATACTGCTATTATTTTGACTACCTTCACTCCTCGGCAATATTTATTGTCTCAAAGAACATAATTAGAATATTAAAGTTCTGGGTGTCATGGGAGCAACGCTACATTGTGTATAAATAAATATAATATGGTACTGCAGTATGAATTCAAAATATAAAGTGTTGGTAAGTAGATATTGGAAAATAAACATAAATAAAAAGTTATTAATAGTAAGTTTAACAGGGATATTGATTCGTTAATGTGTATTGAGTCAACAGATAACATTATTGCAATACGAACTAAAAAAAGTTGGTAGTTACCAAATAAAAAGCGTGTGTAGGCAAAAAAGAATATAGGGTAAAGAAAAAAAAAATAACAAAAAATAATAAAATGAAAACAAAAAAGGAACGCTATGTTAAAACTGTTAAACGCTAGGGTGATGTAAAGGAGTTAACTGATATGGAAAAATAATAGAGCCAGGTCAGTTGGCGTATTACAGAGATGATAGATTAATTGCTCTATCCAGCATCGAAATATTTGAGAAGAGACTTCCTTCTGTGGCTGCATGTAATCATAAATTCATTTCATTTGTTCAGCAGATTATGATTACGGATGTGTTTGAGAATAGATCTTTTTTTTCTAATAGGCACAGAGTACATTTATCCTTGTTGAGGTTAAAAGGTCTGGTTTTAGTGATGAGATCCCAATTTACTACAGGTGTGTAGGTAATCTGTCTTAATTTCCCAAAAACATTTAAAGAGTGTCGAGGTATTTGAATATTGCTTATTGGTAAGTGTCATTTTATGATGGTAATATCGGGTTTTCCAATGATTAACAATGGAACCAAAATAAAATTAGTCTTGCCATTATTCTCAATGCTAGCTTTGTAAATAACGCCTTTATTCATGCATTTAAGTGGACAGGTACTATATTTTCGGCAATTATAATTGTTGTCAGTACTACCATTACTATTGAAGTTGTTTAAATATTTGTTTAATATTAAATTGTTTTGCTGTGCTATATATTGCTGAAGGGTTTTTTGTTTGTTTGTTTTTTTGTATAGCTGTAGCTAATTTTAATGTTGTTCTTGATGAAAATCTTGTTGAGCAATGGAATATTACTGAAAATGTTTGTGGATTAAATTAAGGAAAAGTTTACCTATGTTGGGTTTGACATTACTGCTATATGGTATGTTAAACTAAATTATGTTGGGCTTTCTATGTTTATGCGTTTTGTTGTCAGTCTTATTATTGTCGAGGTATTACCCGGGCGAGAAAAAACTTTCTGGCGTGACACAGAGAACAAACTTTCCTTGCTTTAGATTAAGCAAACTTCTATGGTTCCCTTAGCTCTTTTAATAATTTTGTTATGAGACTGATTGCAAAACCACTTTGGTATCTCTTAGGATAAGCCCAGGACATAGTGGCGTGACGTCATCACAGACCAGTTCCTTTTTTTTTTTTAGCATTCCACACCAAGTAAGGCGGGAAGCCACTAGCACGCAAGGAGTTACAGAGAGTTGGAGCGAGAGCAAATAGGAGTGATAGCGGAAAAGATGAAGAGAAGGATAAGGGATAGATCAGGGCATCTGGAGAGGTCGATTGACATTACATTTGATTAGTTGGAGATTATAGCTATCAGGAAAACAAGAAATGGGGAGGGAGTTCCACAGGAGAGAAGTGCGAGACATGAAGCTATTGGAATAGAAGAGACGGCTACATTTAACATTTTCGACAGTGAAAGTGTGAGAGCGAGATGCCAGCCTAGTTGAGCGCTTCAATTCATAAAGTCTGGGAACCAGCGAACGCAGCTCATCGGAGCAGTTACCGTGAAAGTATTTGTAAAAAATACAGAAGGAGGCGACGACACGTCTGTGAGAGAGTCACTGCAGACGAGATGCCAGATCAGGGCCAGTTACATTGCATATCTGTCTTTGGATTTTATCAAGTACCTTGAGATAAACAGAAGAGGCTCCCGGCCATATATGGCAGCAATACTCTATGCAAGGGCGAATTGTTGATTTGTAGATTTGAAGGATCGACTCCGGCGGGAAAAATTTCCCGGCGCGATACAGGGAGCCGACTTTCCTTGCGGTGAACGAAGCTATTGACTCAATGTCTCGGCCGTTGTACGCTCCGACCTCACTTCACGTGATTGGAATTTCAAACCGAACTCTTTATTTCATCCACCGTGGTAGATGGGGGACTGACCCGGATGCACGTACTCGTGGTCACCACATTAAATTGTCCTTGTGTCACAACGTGGAGGCAGCAAGTAAATATTATGTGAAATATCTGCCCTTGGGTAGACAAAATTTTTATCTCTCGATTGCGTTTTTCCCTTCGGACAGAACAAATTAATGATGAATGCCTGCACCTGAGGAATCCAACCCTGCATAAAGTACCTCTCTCATCTTACCAAAGACGGAGGGCTGATGGAATATCGACACCAACACAACGTTGGTTGCAAGAACTGCTCAATTTAGGTCCTTAGCCCGTGCGTAAGCGCTTAGGGTCCCCACTTTAAACCGGCCGTACCATATTCCGTCACCGTGGGGAAGAGTAAATGCCAAGTGTAGTTGCGATTTTCCAAGCATAGCTCAGATGTGGCACAAGGCCGAAAGTATAGGGCACCCAATGTGGATCGAACTCACTACTCAGTCGTAATTGTTCTAGCGAGACAAGTTTGCTAACCATTACACCACCTCGAGGTGCCCGATGCCAAGTGTATTAACTGTCTTCTCTTCGTCTTGAAATTATGATGGATGCCTAGTCTTAGGGATTCCAAGCCTACTAAAGCACCTCCCTCATTGCAGTAAAGAGGATGGATTGGTGGATGCCAATCAGAGAGTAATATATGATGGTAAATCCCTGGTCTTTCAGACTTAGAATCAATTACGCTTCCTTGCCAAGAATCTATACTATAATTCTGCCTGATTATATGTGCGTATACTTTGTTTTTTTTCCCCTTAGAATAAGAGCATAGTATGTGTGCCTTAACCCCAACGCCGTTATTTTTACTATTGTTCATCCAAGGCAAAGTAGATGGTTTCAATAACCGTCGTTGTAAGGGCGTAAAATGAAGAAGTATGAAAAGGATATTATGAGGATATGTAGGATAGATGGTATTTATCAACCCCCCCCCACGGGGATCGAATGTGGCACAAGGCCTTTTTAATGTGGGTATCTCCGAGCTCGTAGGCCCAGCCAAAAATAAATAACCATCCAAACCCGCCGAGGCGGGCCAGTTCCGTCAACCTCCCCCAACGAAACCCTACCCTTCAGCGGAGCTTCGTCCGGGTTCCTCTCTGCAAGCAGAGAGTTCGACAAACACCCGACCCGGCAGCTCACAAAGCGCAGATACTACACTTTGATCCTAGCCACCGGGCCGAGCGAGTATTCTTTTTATGGAATGTAGGATAGATAACGGTTGACCCTAAAACTTGAAGAGGTTAAGATCATAGTGATCGAGGAAGTATCCTCTTGGGAGTCTCTTTCACGAAGTAAGAGTTCGGAGAAAGAAGCTGAGTGGAACTTTCTTCTTACCAGTGGAAATTTTTAATCATTTCACTCCAAGCAGTTGGAATTGCATTTAAATTTTTGAAGATGAAAGTTGAATGCAAAGCAAGAAACCGGAAGAGAGTTCCACACGCCGGAAGTGCGAGAGAAACAAGCTGTTACCATAGAACTTACATCTAGCCATTTCAACTGCAAAATGATGAGACCTAGCCGCCAATCTAGTACTGCGCTTAAATTCACAGAGTCTAGGTAGAATAAAGGAAAGTTCATCAGAAAGATTACCATGAAAATATTTATAGAAAAGGCACAGTGAAGCTATTTTACGGCGATGGGAAAGTGACTGAAGCCAAGATGCCAGGTCAGGACCAATAACATTGCATATTCTTCTTTGTATTTTATCAAGAATCTCCAAATACATAGAAGGAGCACAGGACCATATGTGACAGCAATATTCAATGCATAGATGAATAATATACTTATACAAACACGAAGGGAATGGGGATGATTCGACCATGTGTATGTAGCATGATCAGTCTTTGTAAAAGCCTGTACTGATAAACCTAACGAATTTAGCTAAAATCAGTTACGCTTTGAAACTTATATAATGATATAAATCTGAAGGAACTGCCAGATGTTGGATTTTACATTTGGTTCACTGAACTTATTTTAAGGGAGATAATTCAAAAGTAAAAATTAATGAGTTACACTCCTTGTTTTAATTATCATCTTTTTATAAATTCGCGTAAGATTAAATTTTTCTGCGTATCTTCCACGTTATATCAGTGGAACAAAGCAATCCAGTATGTACTCACTTAACTTTCAAAATAATTCATCCAGATTTTCAGAACCTTCGTCATCGGAGTATATTAAAATAACATCGATATATACAAATGTACATTCCATGTCCAGGAAGATGTTATCCATCATCCTTTGGAAGGTACATGTATGGTGATCACTTAATGTGCCACACCTCCGCTTTAATGTCATTGGTTCATAAATATATGATACTTATTATATGACAATTTAACCATCGCAAGTAATTCGAATTTTTCTCTAAAATCACGGATTTCCTGACCAATCGCGTATCTTAGCATCTTTTCTATATTTTTAGCGCCAAGCTCTCTAGAGCCGATCCGTAACTATAAATCCTCTCGCTGTAGCCAACAGCCAGTAGCAGTTCAATTCTTGGAAAATAGGGCACGGCGCTATATTGACATTTTAATTCTTAATTATTACTCATTCAAGTAATCATACTAATTCTTATTGATATCACTCATGAACATTACATCTTTCTACACTGATAAAACACTGTGGAACTATTCTTTATTTAGCTAAGGTCTCAATTGAACTTTGCAGTTAAATAACATTCAATATTGTACTCAACATTAATTAGCTTAAATTAACCTTTTTATTACGGAAAAAGGGAAGCAACTTTCTTTATACTTATTGTTGAAATTTGTATACCATTGTTAATACAATATTTTATTAATGTTCACTGAGCTTGATTATTTTTCTCTCGTGTTTATTGTGCATTATTCATGTGGGGTATTGTTGTACAAGAACACAGCTTTCCTTCTTGATTATATTCACGGTGACCCTAGCCAACAATACTTACAGCACCACTACACATGTGTCGTTCTTCAGCTCAAAAGGCATATAGTGACATTCAAATAAACAGTGTTCTGTTAAGATAGCATTTTTGCATACATCATCAGGATGTACTGGTATCTGGTGGTATGCTGAGGACAGATCAATCTTTGAAAATATCTTCTTTTTTTTTCCCCATGCAATTTCGTAGCTAGTGAATTGATATTAGGAATGGGGTCGCGGTCCGGCTTCGTGGTGCTATGCAGCTGTCTGTAGTCGCCCACTGGCTTGTACATGCCATCCGATTTTAGCATAATGTGCAATGCCGAAATCCATTGTGATTTTTGAAGGGGAAATTATGTCAATTTGCCGAAGCTTTTTTAATTCTTCTCAAACTTCTTCGACAGCTGTCGTACTTACATAACGTAAATACATGAATATAGGAGAATTGCTCCCTGTTGCAATTCTTTCAAATACTTTTGATTTTTTTTTTTTTTTTACGTTAGGATCCCATTGGAGGGATATAAGATTAGGGTAGCTTTACATCATTTTTTTTAAAGGTTCCCTTTGCATTTTCGTCATCATAGATTGCAACAAAAGAAAGACATAAGTTGATAGCTTGGCGTCACTTTGCCTATTGGTAAATGTGTTGATCAACTTATTTTTACAATCCACTATTAGTCCATAGTGACTTAGGGAATCATATCCCAAAAGTGGTTTCGTAATGTTAGCTACAATAAATGTCCACGTGAAATTCCTCCTAAGGTTTGTTTTTTTTATAGTCACGGTTTGTACCGTCTGTCCAGATCACTCTATTTTTACATTGTTTGCAGAAAGCAGCGTAATATTTGTAGGATATAGGACTAATTATAGGAATAATTGATACAGCAGTCCGAGTATCCACAGCGAACATAATTTTCTGGGCCCCTAAATGTGTAGTTACTTGCAAAAGTGGCGGGAAATGTCGCTGATCACTCCAATTTTTGTAGCTAACGCTATCAGTTCATTTAAATAAACGGGTGGTCTGCTTGTAAGAGCGCAAGAAGACATTAATTTATCAAGCTTCTCTGGCTTTGATTTTCCATGCAGAGCTATTGTTGGGGATGTGCAGAATTTATTAATTATGCTTGAAAGAATCAGATGGAATTTGTGTAGGTTGCGTGAATTTCTGCATCCACAACAAATAAATAAACGAAATTTAAAATACGATTAAGAACAAGACATATTCAATTAGAAACTAATAAAACATTTATGTACAATTCAAAACAATATATAAGCAGGATAATTGGTATATGTTATGTTGGCAAAATGTGTATGATGTTTTGGGTTTTAGAATGTCTCTCTTTGTAATCGTTCGTTCATTTGCAGTCCGTTTTAGATTTGTGTTGGTATTAGAATTGTCAATATTAAGTGTCTTTTTAGTAGGA
This sequence comes from Acanthosepion lycidas, assembly GCA_963932145.1. Lineage (NCBI taxonomy): Eukaryota > Metazoa > Mollusca > Cephalopoda > Sepiida > Sepiidae > Acanthosepion > Acanthosepion lycidas. Next base: position 5,584,565 of record OZ010607.1, on the reverse strand, counting down.
GTACTTAAGGAGTGATCTATCTTTGACTGTAATGTCGTTCGCACATTGATGTTTACTTAATAGGTAGTGAATATAATTCACTTTGGATAAGCAATGTTTGAGAATCGATACCCACAGAGTTGGTTGAGTTTAAATTGTGAGTGAGTCAGCGTTGATGTACCTTTGCGCGGTAAAATCGTGATTTCGAGTGACGTGGAGTATGTTGTCTCTGTGGGTGTTCGTCACTGACTGCTTGGGTCAGTCGGCGTCTTCTTTTATAAGTACTGAAAGTCCGAAATCGGCTCACTTAAGTTTTGGCGCAATTTCGTTTTGCACGTGAAACTTTCAGAATATAGTGTCGTTGACCAATGAGATTTGTTGGTTCGTCTAGTACGGTTTTAATTGTTTGAAGTTTTCCGTACGTAGGTGTAAGATATAGCGTGTTCTGTTACTAGGGGTGATAGATTAGGAAAAAGATGAGTCTACAATACCTCCCCCCCCCACAGAATAATGGCCATGTCAATGGGCATTAATATGTAATATATGTGCGAAATCTAGCTGGCCAATGATCATGTTTGCCCGACTTCGTGCGGGTAGACTGGGTTGATGGAGACATGTCTTAGGTAGTCGTTTGTGTGTTTGATTGCGTAGTAAATGTTGGGTTTAGTGGTGTTTGAATGACGTCATCACTCTGTACATATGCTGGTTTGAGTCTATCGATGCTGACAGTATTTTGTTTACCAGCAATGTCTATTACGAAATACTTAGGTGTTCTGGAGATTACTAGATGTGGTCCAGTATAGTTCGGTGTTAGAGGTTTCCGAACTGCGTCACGACGCAGGAAAACATATTCTGAGGAATTTAAGTCTATTGGCACGTGATACGGTTTCTTATAAGTCCGTGTGGGCGTATAAATTATGTCAGTCATTTTTTGTTTAAGATCGGACACGAAATAACTGGTAGGGGTAGAATCCGTAACATTGTGAAAGATTTGACCTGGAAGGGCTGTTGGTTTCCCGAATACCAACTCCGCACTAGTACACTTCAGATCTAGTTTGACTGTATTTCGTAGCGCAAGCATCACAAATGGTAGCTTATCTATCCAGGTCTGAGCACTGGTAGACGCTGTTAATGTGTACTTGAGCTGTCGATGAAAACGTTCTACTAATCCGTTGCTGCAGGGATGATATGCCGTAGTAGAAATGTGTTTAATTCCGAGCAAATTGACGAATTCATCGAATAAAGTTGACTGGAACTGAGGGCCTCTGTCGGTAGTAATAACCGCAGGGCATCCAAATATTGAAATCCAATTCTGAAAGATAGCGTTGGCCATCGCTTCTGCTGTTATCGTTGATAGCGGTACGGCCACAGGCCATCGTGTGAAGCGATCTACGATAGTCAGAATATATTAGTATCCATTGGTCCTGTCAAGAGGACCCACAAAGTCGGCGTGAATATGAGTAAAACGACCGTCAGGGGCCGTAAAGGTTGACGATGGTGCTTTTGTATGACAACTTATCTTTGTTGCCTGGCAACGCTCGTACGTGCGGGACCACTGTTTTACGTCGGAAGCCATACCGGGCCAGACGAATCTGTCAGATATGGTCCGCAGCGTAGCCTTCGCTCCAGGGTGAGCTGGTGAATGAAAGTGATCAAAAACCGTTTTTCTCTTCGACGGAGGCAGGTAGGGTCGGAGGTTGCCTGTTGAGATATCGCAATAAACAAGCTTGTCGGTGAAAAGTAGTGGACGTTTTTCTAATTTCAGAGAAGTATCTGCCTGCACTGAAGGGAGTGTGTCGTCACTCAACTGTTCTTCAGCAAGTGTGTCGAATTCGAGTGAGGGTGACTGTATCACATCAAGTGCAGGTCTCGATAATGCATCTGCCACGGTATTATGCTGACCTTTTACGAATCGAATGTCCGATGTAAATTGACTGATGTAATACAGGTAGCGAATATCTCTCGGGTTTAGTTTATCGGACTTCGCGTGCAGTGCATAAGTTAACGACTTATGATCTGTGAGAACGATAAAGTCTCTATCCTCAAGAATGTGTCGATAATGCCGTATCGCCAAATAAACGGCAAATAATTCTCTTGAAAAAGTGCTATATTTCTTCTGTGTAGCATTTAGCTTTAGTGAGAAAAAGGACAAAGGTGTTTCGATGCCATCAGTAATTTGGTGCAACACTGTGTCGGCTGATGCATCTGTTAATGTAAGTTTAGCTTTCTCTGATGAATTAAAGTAAGTTAGTTTGGCACAGTTCTGTAGTGCATCTTTTGCATTTTGAAATGATCGTAGCTCATCTTGTGATAGTGATATCTGCGAATTTTTTTTCTTATGAAGAGACAAGATATTCGTCAGTGGTAATAAAATTGACGCACAATTCGGGATGAACTGTCGTTAATAGTTAACCATCCCCAAATATCTCCTCAATTGCTTCAAAGTGGAAGGTGGAGGGTAATTAGCGATCGCTGTAATTTTCTGATCCAAAGGAGTCAATCCATGCTGGTCTAAAATGTGCCCGAGGAAAGTTAAACACGGTACTGCTAAAACGCATTTATCAATATTTAGTTTTAAACCGTAATGCTGTAATCTCTTGAGAACTGCATGTAGATATTCACGGTGTTCTTCATGAGACCTGCTTGCTATGAGTACGTCATCTATATAAGCATAGGGCATTCCGCGTAGGACTTCGTCTATTAGCCTCTGGAAAGACTGCGTCGCGTTACGCAATCCGAAGGGCATTCTCGTAAATTCGAAGAGTCCGAAAGGCGTTGTGATAGCAGTTTTCGGAATGTCGGCTTCCTCGATGGGTTCTGGTAATATGCCTTTTTAAGATCGAGTTTGGTGAATAATACTTTAGCACCTTCTAGCGAAAGGGCGAAATCTTTAATATGCGGGATTGGGTATTTGTCCGGGACGGTCTGCGCGTTTAGTAACCTGTAGTCGCCGCACGGACGCCAACTGGCTGAGTCAGCTTTAACAACCATGTGTAGAGGGCTGGCATAAGGACTGGCTGAAGGACCGATTACACCAAGTTTGAGCATGTTGTCAAATTCGTCACGAGCTATTTTTAGTTTACTCGGATGGAGTCTGCGAGGTTGAGAATGAACTGGAGGGCCTGTGGTCTTAATACTATGAGTGGCGTGGTGTTTCACAGGTTCATTATGGGTTGACGGTGACAGTAGCGATTGGTACTGATGTATTATCTCATTGTAGCCATTGGCTGTAGGTATAACAGTCGTCAGACCGATTATCGAATACTTGGAAATGAAACCGCAACATTGTAGATTAGTGCTAGTGTCAGTTAAAGTTTGTGATGCCAACTCAACGGATAATTTGTAATGGGTTAGGAAATCCGCTCCTATGATCGGCATTGCAACATGTGCGATAGTAAAAATCCACGTAAATTCTCGTCTCAGGCCGATGTCTAGTGTTAGGGTTCGCTCGCCGTACGTGGTGATCGGAGTGCCATTAGCGGCCTGTAATTTGAAAGATGTATGCTAGACCAGAGTCTGTTTGCTGCAATTTTTGAAATATTTGGGCACCGGTGTCAACTAAAAATTTCAAACTGCTCGCTCTGTCGTGGATGTAAAAGAGACGATTAGTTTTTAAATATCTGGCATCCAACGTCTCTACTGGATGCCAGCGAGTCTGTTTCCCGCTTGTTTGTTTGGAAGTGACTTTTCATACGAACATGGTGGTCGGCATTTCTTCGCGCGCGCGCCAAAATTTTCGTGGTACCAGCAGTTGTCATGTTGTTAATGATCTCGGCGTTGTTGGTATTTATGGCGAGACGTCGATCTCGAACCACGGTTTCTGTGTCGCGTAAAATTATTACGTCGACTTTCATGTGGTTTTTGTAATTCATGCAGTTGTAAAGATATTCTTTTCAATTCCGAGGACAATTTTTGAATCTGTTGGTTGACATCTGGCACAAGGCCATCCACGGTCTCCGTTCAGGAAATCTGTCGTAACAGGGCAGTATCGGCTATTTTATCCGCTATCGTTGCCAATTTTTGTATATCAACGTCGTCTGTTAATGCCGCCAAGATTCGTATCATGTCTGATGGTAATTTGTCCAGCCACATTTGGCGGAATACTGTGGCTGATATGTTGTTGTCGCCCAACAGTTGTTGCATGCGTCGTAGTAATTGGGACGGCTTCGAATCTCCAATTGTAACGTTTGTTAAGAGATCTCTTATTTTTCTTTCTTCCGAAAAACCAGATCGGTGTAGGATTGCTTGTTTGAGGGTCTCGTACGGTTTGTCTATTGGTAGAGAGGTTAATATATCGGCTACTTCGGCCGCTACCTCCGCGGGTAACTTCTCCACCACGGACGCAAATTTTGACTGCTGCGAAGTTACGTGTCTGGCCTGGAATATTGCGTCCAATTGTAAGAACCACGTCTGAACGTTTGGGTTGAAAGCAGGCATTTCAAGCCGGATTGCTGTTTGAGAGGAACTGGATCAGCCATTTATAAAGTCGTGGTTTTTGTCTCTGGATTTTCGGTCTGTTGGTTCGAAGACAACACGTGTCGATTTATATTCTTCCCGCGCGTTGGGGTCGTCACTCTTGTTGGATCGTTCGCCCGTCGAGGTTATCAATGTATGTGATGGCTTGTATATTCCTTGAGCGTCAGCGTCACTTATTTTGTTTTCGTACGTCGGGATTCCAATCTTGATTTCTTCAACGATTCGCACGTCTGAGTCGCCAATTTTGTTGGTTTCGCACGTCGGTAGTCACAAATGTGGTTGGTGACGAGTTTTGTTTTGTGTTTTGAACGTCGGGGTCGCCAATTTTGTTGGGGATGTGCAGAATTTATTAATTATGCTTGAAAGAATCAGAAGGAATTTGTGTAGGTTGCGTGAATTTCTGCATCCACAACAAATAAATAAACGAAATTTAAAATACGATTAAGAACAAGACATATTCAATTAGAAACTAATAAAACATTTATATACAATTCAAAACAATATACAAGCAGGATAATTGGTATATGTTATGTTGGCAAAATGTGTATGATGTTTTGGGTTTCAGAATGTCTCTCTTTGTAAACGTTCGTTTATTTGCAGTCCGTTTTAGATTTGTGTTGGTATTAGAATTGTCAATATTAAGTGTCTTTTTAGTAGGAGTTCTTAAGGAGTGATCTACCTTTGACTGTAATGTTTTTAAGGTCGTTCGCACATTGATGTTTACTTAATAGGTAGTGAATATAATTCACTTTGGATAAGCAATGTTTGAGAATCGATATCCACAGAGTTGGTTGAGTTTAAATTGTGAGTGAGTCAGCGTTGATGTACCTTTGCGCGGTAAAATCGTGATTTCGAGTGACGTGGAGTATGTTGGCAATTTCTCTGTGGGTGTTCGTCACTGACTTGGGTCAGTCGGCGTCTTCCTTTATAAGTACTGAAAGTCCGAAATCGGCTCACTTAAGTTTTGGCGCAATTTCGTTTCGCACGTGAAACTTTCAGAATATAGTGTCGTTGACCAATGAGATTTGTTGGTTCGTCTAGTACGGTTTTAATTGGTTGAAGTTTTCCGTACGTAGGTGTAAGATATAGCGTGTTCTGTTACTAGGGGTGATAGATTAGGAAAAAGATGAGTCCACAATATCACTGCATCTTTACGTTTCTCATAGTTTCCTGACTCTAAAACGGTAGGTAGTAGGTTGCATACTATCTCAGGTGGTAATGCAGCCAACACATGATAAAATTGTTGAACGGTAATCCTTATCTTCATGATGTGTGTGTGTGTGTGTATTTATATATCGAAAAAGCGATATCATTTTTTTCTCAGTTTGTAAGCTGCTCCCTTTTCCATTGGTCAAAATAAATTTTCACATAGTCTAAACTCGGTTTTTTCACATAGTCTAAACTCGTTTTTTTCTTCAGCCCGGAGCCAATCCCTTTTTCTAATGTTTTTTCACATAGTCTAAACTCGGTTTTTTCACATAGTCTAAACTCGGTTTTTTCTTCAGCCCGGAGCCAATCCCTTTTTCTAATGGTCAAAATAAATTTTCGCATAGGCTCGCAAATTTGAAAACAGTGGAGAAAATAGAGTTATTTTGTATTTTGTATTCACTACATGATCTTTCTTTTTTTTTTTTTTGTTCTTTTCTTTTACGAATAGTAATACTAACCAGAAGTTCAAGTCCTCGGCTAGTAATTAAAATAAAATTTCTAGTGACTTTCATGAAAGGTAAAAGCAAGAAGATGATCGCTTAAAAATAAAAATATTTAAAGATTTCGACACATGAAAAATTTTCAGAAAAACTGAAATACTGTTTTTTTAAATATTTTTAATTTTAATTTAATTTTTATTTTTATTCTTTTTATAATTTAAATTTATGAATTTTTTATTTTAATTTAAAATTTTAATTTTAATTTTAATTTAATTTTAAATTTTAATTTAACTTTGAATTTTAAATTTTAATTTTGATTTTGATTTTAATTTTAATTTTAAATACTGTTTTTAAAACCAATTTTTAAGACGACGGTTAATATTTATGGAAATGTAAAAATTTACCATTTTTTTTTTTTTTTTTTTTTTGCATTTTTCTTTCGAGCAAAATTTAGTCATGAAAATACTGGTGGTTATTGCAAAAAGAATAACATTTTCTCATATTTAAAAAACAAAAAAAATAATAAAAAATAAAAAAAACTCTTCATTATAAAAGCAAATAATGAATGAATATGTACTGAAATTTTCATTTCAATTGGATAATTCTCTGAATTTTGGTAATTTAAAAATGCCCTGCCTACTGTAGGGTTAAGCGTACCCGGATTAAAAGGAGAATTTAATACGGGATACCCTGCCCACAAAATACAACGCAAATTTCAAAAAGAAACAACACGATATGGAACGTTTTTAGAAAATGGAACATTGTATATTTATTATCTTGTGAATAGGGTAAAAAAAGATTAATGCTTTAGTTCGTTTAAGCAAAATGTGATTTTGACAAAAATGTCTGTGTTCGCTGTCTTTCAACAGAGTAGCAGAGTAATGTCTGTTTCTTTCGTTTTTGTATAGGTGTAAAGGAAAAAGGGGCGATCAATTTAAGTTGAAAAAGAGAGTGTGGATGAGAAATAAAATATAAGAGGAAAATGTACTTATCGGGTTGAATTGTTTTGGAGTCAGTTGTAAATTTGTTGTTGTTGTTGTTGTTGTTGTTGTTTTCCTTTCCTACTCCATTTTCGGCTCTTAGTGTCAGGTTGAGTCAGTGATGGAATTTACTGTCAGTCTTCTGTCCTCTATGATCTCTGCGCCCTTTTGACTCGTGATTGACTTGAAATTCTCTATTTATTGTTGACTTTTTTTTCACACTGGCTCGTTATCTTTTTTTTTTTAGTTTAGCAAATCGCCTCCTTTCATTGGTCAGAAAATTAATTTCACACCTTATTGAGAAATCTGTTTTTAGTCGTTTTGATCCGATTTTGCCGGTGTGCAAATCTACTTTGTGTTTTTTAGTCATTTGTTGGAATGATATAGGATTTGTATCCTATACTACCCCCACCATTTTCCTTCGAGGGTTTGTAACCCCCAGGTTGGGAAAATTTGAAATCAACATGTAGTAGAGAAGGGGGGGGGGCTGTATCAAAGTTTCGTGGGTGAGGGCAAGACCCTAGCCGGTCTTCCAATCACATATATTGAATTTGCTATCAATCTTTTATACATTTTACTAAAAAAATGGTATTTATTATATAAGCAGTAATATTTAATTTGCACAACAATATTTAAAAGCGTATTTTAAATATTTCATCTGTATTTATCACTCATTTAAATGTTAAAAGTTGCCTTGATATAAGCAAAATATATATCAATAAAGCTTTCTTTTAATTCGTCGTGCTTGTATACAACAAATTTACATCTACCTCGTCGAAATTCAAATGTATGTCAGCAGAAAAAATCAGTTTGTTTGGATTTGAACTAAAGCGTAAAATAAATGTAATCTTGGCTTCTAAAACTAATTTTTTTTTTTACGAAACGAACATATAATATATAATTTGAAAGATATTAAATTTTTTATAGAACTCCATAATTTTATCCCCGGCCTTGACTTTATCTCGATCAGAGTTCGTAGTAACAATTGCTGCCGTATGACATTGCACATTACTACAAATTTGTCGAGCGGAACGAAAAATTACGAAATTATGTAAATAAATAAAAACAATCTTTTTAACTAGATTTTCGTAAAACTGTACCGAATTATTAAAATAAGCAGAAAATAATGACATTGCTGAATTTATTATTATTATTATTATTAATTAATTAATTAATTAATTAAGACATTTTTCCGGAAAGTAGGGTCGAGAAAAATAGGATTTTAGTTTTCTCTGATTGGTCAAATATTTTATATGATGATGTTAATTTCTAACCAATAGTTACTTTGATTTAAACGGCGTGTGCTGTGTTATCTTTTTATAATGTTTGTAAATATTGTCTGTTACTGAATTAAGAAAATTCTTATCCGACCCAACAACGAACCAAAAATTGTTGACCCGGTTATCCAAACTTTGTTTCTAGGTTCTGCAAAATACCATTTCTTGAAACTTTCTTACTTTAGCCTTTATTTTTCTCGTCCCTAATGTATTGCTACCATATCTGGAGTAGGGTGGCTAGGGCGACCCAATCCTCCCATTCCAGTTTTCATGGATTCCAAAAACATTTCCACGGCCTTGTAGAAAATGAATTATTTTACACACTACCACTCCTTTCCCACAGACGAAACATCGTAAGCCTCTCGTTACTCCATTACTATTCCCAGGGCATTTTTCAAATTAGATACATTCCTTAATTCCACCAGTTCAGGCCTTTACGGCTAAGACCAAACCCGTGCCACGTACAAGGGGTACGAATCATCCTCATTCTTTTCGTATTCCATTAGTAAGAAGGAAGTTCCACTCACACACCTTTTTCCCGAAACCGTTACTTTGTGGAACAGACTCCCGGAAAGATGCTTCCCCGATCAATACAATATTAACCTCTTCAAATCTAGGATCAACCACCTATCTATATTGCTGTCGTGTCCTCCCTCTAATGAGTCTATTGTGGACTCTTCCACTTAGTAGAAAATTAGTAGGAAAAGTAGGCCTCGGAGTGGGGAATCAGTGACATAGACTGAACGCTGGTCAACCGACACACACTCCCAAGTCGTGTAACTCACTTCGGTTGTATTTACTGTTCAATACACTATTTATCTGCTACCTTTTGTTTTGTTATTCCTTAACCAAATACTTGGTCACAACACTATACTACATATCCTCATAATCTGCACTTAGTTCTTCCTCTTACGTCCATATAACAAACTCATTCAGTAAACTTCTACTTTCAGTGGCTCTTAGGCCTTGTACTATATGAACATTTAGTAACAGAAAACTACTATCAGTTTTATAATGGTAAAATAAATCAGGATGAGCTTAGTGAAAAATGAGTCGGTAAGAATGTCTTTTGTTTGTTTTTTGTTTTTTTTGTTTATTAGCCAATGTGGCACGTTTTATAAATTGACGTCCCAAAATATTAAGCAACATAATTTTGCACTGCCACAAATATATGCTATATAGTAGGTAAGGAGGTAACGTAGCTGTGGCAGATATGAAAAGCGGACAAAATTTAATACGATTTTCAGTTGAATAGTTGGTGGGGTTAGAATGATAAAGCTCTATCTCCAATGTGGCAACTAATTTAGGTTTTTCTTGGACAGCAATGGGAAGAGTATACTGTGAATAAATTAAGTCATAGTCAGTCTACTGCACAGTGTTTATACTGCATTCCATTTCGTTTTTCAGTCATCAGCCACCATTATCGACACTTACTATGTCACACCTGAGCCAGAGAATATTACCATAGAACCGTCAGTGACTCGTATCATATCGTCTATGTTTCCAATTCCTAATTCAGATTCCCAAAGTAGAAGGTACCGAATAATTGCTGTGTGTAGTGGGGGAAAACGGAATGTTATGAGATTAATTAGAAGGATTATTGGTAGGAGTCGGTAAGGTGACATTAGAAACAAGTCATTTATTTTCTCTTTTTTTTTTACGAAATCTATAAGAAAAAATCTAAATCATTTACACTTAAAGAACACATATGCTTTACAAACAATAAAATTAACAGAGTTATACACGCACGTATGGCCTTATTTTGTTGTTCGAAGTTAAAACGTGTGTTCGTAGCTTGCTGACGTCATCTGAACAAGACGCGCCACACATCAGACAGATCAGAAAGCCGATTTCGTCACGGAACAATGCTCTAGGTTTGTAGGTGAAGTAATAAAGCTACAGATATGCGTCTAAAAATTATTGAACGACGGGATCTAAGACTTCTTTTCAGTACTGATGTTGAAAAGCTGATATCTCTGCACCAAATATGGGCACCTCGGTGTGGTGCAATGGTTAGCAAGCTTGTCTCACTGGATTAGTTACGAATGAAAAGTGAGTTCGATCCTCACTAGGTGCCCCATACTTTCGGCCTTGTGCCACATCTAAGCTACGATTAGAAAATAACTATCTCTGCACCAAATACATTCTTCTCATTAAAACAGTAAATTTGCCCTATTATGTTGTTCAACCATCAGGAGGAATTTTTTTTTATCTGGTAATTTTTTAATACATATGCATGCCTATAGTATTAATTTAGTTGCTGTTTTGAATTTACAGTAAACCTAATGCCAAGAAAATGCCTTCATACGGTTGTGGGAAGACCCTCCAGGGATGTGGCCTGGGATTGTCGGAGTTAGCTCCTCCTCGGCTCCTTAACCCATCACCAGGGGTCTCTCTCTCTCTCCTGGCTATAAATACTGGCTGACCCTTTGCCTCGATCTCTTTTTTACTCAGGCTTCAGCCTTATACCAACTCACAGATGTGAGCTTTCACAGATACTGCGTTTACCAAATTCTGGGAACACGCTAAGAACAATATACGTACGTACGAACACTCACCACAACACACATACATAATATTCACCACACGCACTCAATGTAATTGTCCATGTACTTGTAACCTGTATTAATACATATATTTGTTTACATATAATTATCGGTCTTGTTTGTTTTTCTTTGGACTTAATTAAAGTCCAACTTTCTCATGTAGTTGGACCGGCTAGCAGGAAATTCTACCCACATGTGTTCTTCTACATATCCATCACCGCCACGGTCCGCTACAGGATCCTAGGTGGGGATGCAGTTCATTTGTAGAGGAGGCCAAGTCAGTAGATAGAGCGTGTCTTGACAAGTGTGGTATAGACATATTTTGCTGTAGCTCATTTGAACCCCTTTATGTCCGCCATTTTTCCCTAGTGGTAATTTTTTTTCCAGCAAGATAACGCGAACAACGTTCAGATGATTTCCAATTGCACCAAATGACCTCGTGCTCATCAGATATAACCTCCAGATTCCTTATAGCCATGCCTTAAAAATATGACTTGGTTATAGGTGACCCTGAAATTTTCCCGGATAGAGATATTCAAGCAATGACTCCAGCACTTTTGTAAATGCTGTTTTTGTTATTCGTTGAAGTTATCAAATTTGATTGCGTGTTGTAAGAGCATTTAACTATTATACATTTAACGATTCAAGATAAAAAAAAACAAAAACAACGAGACTCCATTTGTGCATCAACAATAAAATATATATATTAAAACAACAAGTACAAAACAATTGTGAAATGACGTGTGGAAATTAAGGAAGAAAAAGTTACTTCCCTTTAACTGTATCCTGAATAAGATAAAATGTTATTAAGAATATTTCTTGGATAAGAATGTTCAATGTTCTATGTTGAATATAGAATGTTTGATGAAGAAAAGAATACAGTCAATTTAGATATGTGTTGTTTGTGTAGTTAACAGAGTGCTGGTTTGTAAACTTAGCTTAGTCACAGAAGAAGAATAGTGTAATGTGATACAAATATCTGTGTCTGTGTGTGCGTTGTGAGTAGAATCGTGGATCTGTGTAGACAAGCGTAGGTTGCTGGACTCTACTGTCTATTTTGGAACAAACTACTGTTTATATAACTGCTGGTAGATTCCAGGCAACAACGCAGGAAAGTTGAATTAACACAAAAATGTATGATTGGATAAAAATCAACCAATCACTGATTTTCTAACAAACATATGTTTGAGGAAATTCATGGCAAAAAAATTCGAGGTGGTGACTGCGATTACTACATTGTCCTGTGGTAAAACAGTATCTATTTATTAACCAATCACAGGTGAGTGAATTGTAGGCGTGGAAAGCGTAGCAGTCGCTACACTTTCATGTCACGTCGTGTAGCTGTCATTATTTAAATGAACGGGAAAACGACATGTTATTGTGTAATCTTTCAGTTTATACGGGCAAAGTTGAACCTGAGAAGGCTATGGAGTAAATTGGAATACCAATTGTACCCTATCTTTTTTCAATCACAATCGGTGAGAGCTGAGCTGTTCTCTCACTAATGCTCATTTTATCGAGTGGCTGAGGCTCGGTAATTTGCATAAGCCACAAATTCATCTCGCAAAATCTCTGAGCTACGAGATCAAGTTTTTCTTAAATTGTAGCTTTTGGATCGACTCTATTTTCTTTCAAGTATCTTGCACGCCAGACACGTACGAGAGCGTTTTGTTCCAGGTGGTAAACCGTTTTCTCGTCTACGGGTTAGACATAGCAAAATCTGAATGGTTAGAATATATACCTTCGATCAGTAGGGATACGAAACGACTGCAACAGCTTGTAGCGACTGCTACGCTTTTCCACGCTCACAATTTATTCGCCTGTGATTGGCTAGTAAATCAATACTGCTTTTTTATAAGACAATTTAGCAATCGCAGTCATCACTTTAAACTTTTCAGTCGTGAACTTGCTCATATGTTTCTTTGATACAAAATCAGTAATTGGTCAAATTTTAACCAATCAAACATTTTAATACTAAATCAATTTTTCCCGCATTTTCGCTCGGAGCCTACCGGTACCTTTAAAAGAAGCAATTTTACCACAAGCCGCCAGTAGAGTCCAGCTATTTCGCCTGTCCACACAAATCTACGACTTTACTCACAACATTTCAAACGCACACACAGACACAGATTTTTGTAACACATTATACATATCTCTCTCTGTGACTCAGCCAAGTTCATGAACCAGAACTCTATTAATTTCTCTAAAAAACACATTTCTTAATTAACTGTATTCTATTCTAACAGCAAACTCTATTCAACATAGAATCCTGAACATTCTTATTCAAGAGAAACTCTTTCGAACATTCAATCGTAAATCAGAATATAGTTGAAGGGGAACAACTTTTCCTTAATCATTACACTTCATTGCATGATTATTTTGTATGTTATATTTCAATATATATATATTTGTTGATCCACAAGTGGAGTTTCGTTGTTTTTTCTTGAATCGTTAAATGTACAATAGATATGTAAATGTTGCTTCTGTACTATGTTGAAGAGATTAATGTGGCTGCATATTGAAGAGCATTTAAAATTTATACATTATTGTATCAAGGAAAAACAATGAGGATTTGTTTCAACGATAAAATATACATTAAAATCAACAAATACAAAACAATTTTGTAATGTGTGAATATTAAGGAAAAGAAAGTAGTTTCCATTTATCTGTTAGCTTGAATAAGATAAAATGTAATTAAGAATGTTTCTTGACTAGAATGTTCAAAGTTCTATGTTGAAATAGAATGTTGCATTCAGAAAAACATACAGATAATTCCGTTGTATGCTATTTGTATAACTAACAGAGTGTTGGTTTGTAACTTGGCTTGTTCACAGAAAACGAATGGTGAAATGTAATTCAAGTTCTGTGTCTGTGTACGCAGTGAGTAGAATCAATAATCTGTGTAGACGCGTGAGAGTTGCTGAATTCTACTGTCTATTTTTGGAACAAAACACTGCTTTTATAACTATTGCTAGGCTCCAGGAACAAAGGCGGGAGAACTGGACGAACACAGAAAATATATGATTGGATGAAAAATTAACCAATCGGTGATTTTCTAACAAAAGCATGTTTGTGAAATTCACGGCAGAAAAAATTCGGTGTGGTGACTGCGATTAGTAAATTGTCCTGTGGTAAACAGTATTTATTATTTAACCAATCACAGTTGACAAAACTGTAGGCGTGGCAAACGTAGTAGTAGTCACTACAGATATATGCGCTAAGAACACGCATCAAGCTCATTTCTTGTCGCCAAAGCTGGTGACGTCAGTTCACCTAAACCGCAACTGCAGGTATAACGGTTGAGGATAACCCAAGTGCATAAGTTAAAAGCATCTTTCCAACTCTAACCTTTAATTTATTAGACTATGAGACTGCGTTAAGTTTGATCAGGAAGTAATTGCTTAAAAAAAAAAAAAAAAAAAAGCTGTATCTCTAAGTACTTTCAATTTTATATCATCTTTTACACATTATCATTTTTTTATTAGCTAAAGGATGTCTGTGGACGTGTTTAATTCACATACACCTTTTGTGTTTCTTTGTTTATGCTAATCGCCAGAGTGTCGAGTTAGTAAAAAAGGTACAGCTGTTTGGAGTACCAATTTGTCTTTTCCAATCATGCCCATTTTATTGAGTGGCTGAGGCTCGGAAATTTGCATAAGCCACAAATTCATCTCGCAAAATCTCTGAACTACGAGATCAGTTTTTTCTTAAAATGTAGCTTTTGGATCGACCCTGTAAAGGCCTGATTGTTGATAGACAAATACTATTTGTATTAACGGTATTTCCAACATACAGGATTCAAGTAAATAACGATAACTCCAAATTGTTAATCAACAAAAATATATTGAAATAACATACAAGAACATGCAATAAAATTGTGTTCAATGTATAGATTAAGGGAAAGAATTTGTTCCCCTTTAACTGTAGAATGATTTGTAAATAATTGTTCTCGTTAGAGAAAAATGTTCAGAAATCAATATTACAGCAAATACGTATGTTAAGAATAAATAACACAAGAATACAATTAATTAAAAATGTGTTGTATTATAGAATGGTTCGAATCAACAGAGTTCTGGTTGATTGAACTTGACAAAGTCACAGAGAGAAATGTAAGTTTATATTACGAAATTCTGTCTGTGTGTGCGTTTGAAATGTGATGAGGGCTGGAATCTTACAGGATCTTACTGGCGACTTGTGAAAAGTCGCCCCTTTTAAGAAAAAAAGGGTTGGCTCCCACGGAAACGCGGGAAAACTTAATCTTGCATTAAAAATATCAAAATCGAAGGATTCAAAGAAACAACTGCGATGGCTAAATTGGCCTATATAAAGGTAGTAGTGATTTATTAGCCAATCGCAGGTGAATAAAATGTGGGCGTGGAAAAACATAGTAACCGCTACAACTCTAATGAAATTTCTGTTACACATAACGAGGAAAGAGGGCTCGGCAAATTTAACACTGTTAAAATATATCGAAGGTAGGAAGGGCAGAGGGAGTACAACGAGTAACCTACCTAATGATTTAGTATGAACGGATATGAGAGCCGGGACGAAAAGGGATTGAAAGGGATTTGTGAGAACCCAAATGTAAAATAAAATAAAATATATAAACAAAAAAAATAAAAGAATTAAAATAAGGCATTTGCTTTCCTTTAACCCCCCCCCCATCTCTCTCTCTCTCTCTCTCTCTCTCTCTCTCTCTCTCTCTCTCTCTCTCTCTCTCTTCTCTAGTAACTAGAAGGCAACCCTCAAATAAAAAAAAGGCAGAAGAAGAGAAAGAACCGCCAGAGAAACCAACTATGCGTTAAACGGTCGTCTGCTTAAGGCATTTTTCCGCCCTTATTAGAGTCAAGAAAACACAGCAGATTGACGTCGCACCTATTTCTAAGATGGCAACTACTAGCAAGGTCTGACTTCAAAACTATCAACTACTGAACCGAAACAGACTTTCTCTCGTCTGCTACCAAGATCTGACTTATAAACGAACTTTCGCTACCCTGAATTACGAAGGATTCACTACAGTACACGAACACTTTGGCAATCTCCCACAGCTTAAAACTTAACAGCAAGAAATCGGGAGTTGTAGAAAGTCATGATTTCTCAGGGAGAACACGATGCATAAAAGGAAAAGAGGTGTATCACAGTTTTATTTATTTATATATGGAAAATTATAAACGCACAAGTATTTTAAAATTTCTACACAAAGGAAAGGGTGATACTGCAAATTACACCGGAACATTCTTTTGTTCGTAATTATTTTCCTTTTACACCGTTTCTTCTTGCAGTTGTTTTTGCACGTGTCGAGGTCTGGCGATTGTCAAAGCCTTATTTTGGACCAAAAGATTTTGTCCCGTTGTTAATTTTCTAAAAAATCATCTTCATCAAAATATGCCACCAAAAAGAAAGGTAGGAATCAACTAAAATTTTAAAAATTGAATTTAATGTTGAAAGCAAAATAGTTTTTTTTTTTTATATTATTTTCATTTTTAATCAACGGCATAAAAACAATCACTAAGAAATTATCTTCTTTTTTTTTTTCTTTAAGGCAGATTTATTTTACTTCTGAAATAATAAATTATTGTCAGTTTCTTTGGGAATTAAATAAATAAATTTTCCTTTTCGTTAGTGTAAAAACAAAAACAAATCTGGTTCTTATTATATTTAATTTTAGAAAAAGTTTTGTTACGCAACTTTCCTTGGTTAGAAAAAAAAGATGGTTAAAAAAAAGTAAAATATGTAAATTGCAAATAGACTGAGCTTCATAAATTATTTCATCATATAAGTATATAATATATATATATATATATCTTACTTTAGTTATTAGATTTCATTTCAGGCAATTTTTTTTTTTTTTTTACAAAAATTTAAACTCGAATAAAAATTTTCTTATACCATTCAAAAAAAGTTTCCGTATTTTTTTTTTTTTTTAGCAAATAACGAAATTTTTTTTTTTTATCCATTCACAATTGTTTTCTTTTTTTAGAATGAAACCTTTCTTTTACAGATTTAAATTAAAGAAGTAAAAAAAACTTACTTTGAACAAACTTATTCAATGATTATTGATTATTGATGAAAGAAATTATTTTTAAAAATTATGGTGTTAAAATATTTCCTAAAATTTAAATTTAATAATCTGTTTTTAAATTACTGAATTATTTTATGACTGACTAAAAATGTGTTTAAAAGAAACCGACAACAAAAAGGAAGCAAGAAAATAAAAAAATAAAAAAATGATAAATTATTAGAGCCGGTCATTTGCAAAATAAAAATGGCGCTTTATCGCCTTTTAAAATTTCTTTTGGTTTGTAAAAAAAAATTAAACCTTGTATCAAAATTGTAAAAGAGCCTGACAGAAAACCAGTGGGATACTAATTTATAGAAGATAAACTTCTATATTTTGTGTTGGTAAAACGGTTTTAAATTCGGATTGGGTTCTTTTGTGAGTGTGTGTAATTTACTTTCTTTGTTATGACAATGACATGTGACTGTCGCACGTTTTTTTTTTTTAATGTGAACAAGAATATTCTTTTTTAATCAACTTTTTTCAAGCGGTTTAAGGAATAACAAAAAAAAATCAGTTCTCTCGTTTCTCTTTGACTGAAGTATTTTTTTTTTTTTTTGGAAGTAACTTTTAGGGAGATGGTCAGAAAGACAACAAAAAAAAAATCCCGCAAAAATGAATGACTGTGACGTCAGCAGTTAAAGGGTCACATGACTTAAGTTGGAAAACATCAAGATTTCGTCAAACATTTTTAAATCTTGCTCTTAATTTTCTTCATTTAATACAAATTGTTAGATTAAAAAATGTGCTCACATACAAAAAAATCTGTACAAAAGTTGGATTTTTTTTTTTTTTTAAGGCTTTTTTAATATAAAAAGATATGAGTGAATTTTTTTTAGCCTGAGTGTGGTGTGAATAAAAACATAAATAATTTTAAAAAAATGGAGGTTGAAGGGTCGGGTTTGTTAAATTCATTTACACCCAAACACCCTTGGGAAAGGTATGAATTAATCGCTTCTCCTCGCCAGCTGTGGTTTGAATAGATAGACAGATTACATCCTATAGCCTTGGTTGGCATCCAGTCTACAGCAGAAAGAAACAGAAATGGGGGATACTCTTCTGCATGGTCATGAATTGAAAGAGACATGATCACCCAAGTGTGTATCACATATAGGAATTAACTGAGTGATACCAAAACGCTAGATGGTGTTTGATGTATGTAATTCTATTAATGAGAATCTTATTTTAAGTCTGAAGTCTTTTCAGAGGATGAAACATATTAGAATTTTTCCATTTTGTCATTCAGTTACCAGTGATTATTGTAAAAATGAATGAAAATTTATAAATATCTTAAGTTCAAAGCTGCTGTGGATTGGTAACACTCTGGGTTAGGGTCATTTCTGTTTGGAATAGGCATGAATCCATTTCTCTCTATCCCATTGCCAGAAATCTTCACTTGTTACTGGCATATAACTATGGTTTGCAAAGAAAAAGATTCCTCTTATTTCCAATCTGCAACTGTAGAATTGCAATTTTGATGGTGGTGTGGAAAAAAAAAAAAAAAAAAAGTTTTCCAAATAATCTACTTGATTCTACATCTGTTAGACTTTCCGGGGATCAGAAAGTGAAATCACCCCTCTCCCACCTAAAAGGTTAAACAAAAACCTGGACAGAGATTGGAATGGATAAGGGAGAGAATAAGAAGAAACTGACAAAGTGTGTGTAAAGGTACTTAGCTACAGTTTATAATGGACAAGGTTGATGACTTTCAAAGAAATTGAATTCTACATTTTCAAAAGGAATAATGTATGAAAATGCTCTCCATAAAAATGGTTTTAAAAATAAATTATCTAATCACCGTGAGTAACACTGAAATATCTAAAGTGGAATGTAGGCATGGAAAAAGAAAAAGAAAAATTATATGGTTCAACACCCCACCCCCCACCCCCGCTTTCTACTGTAAAATATTAATATCAGACGTTATTTTCTAAAGTTAATAAATAAACATTTTCACAAAAACAACCCTCGAAGTAAGACCTTCAATAGGAAAACAATTAAAATTAGCTATTTCTGCACCAATAACACGTACAAAATTATCAACTCTCGTAATAACTATATTTTAAGTTCTATGGGATAAACCACACATCTGCTATTGAACCCTCCTGTAATTGTAGAGATAAAAAAAGTTGTTCAGTTGAGGGCAAATACAGATCTACTAGGTTTATATACCAAGCAACCATTTCCCTTATAGAAAACATGTTAAATTATGTTTACATTGGAATTTCTGCATGAGAATGGAAACAGATTTTATGCTCACAGGCACTCTTTTACCAACCCTAAATTGAAATATCACACAGCTCTTTCAAAAAATTTTAGGAACTGAAGGAGAAAAGTCTGAACCCACAGAAAAATGATAGGGTCCGCTCATATTCCTAATAGCCTTAGAGATAGGTGTTTAGAAGAAATCATTAGAATAATAAAATACAATAATCAAAACAAACTATTGAATCAAAGGAATGAATTAGTTTTAAAATGGCAACATAAAGACAAATTTAAATTTCCATAATATAGATTTTACTTTATTACCTTATAATTCTTCAAATGTCGAATGTATAAGTATTTCTATATATTCATTTTTTTTCACCATATTAATTATATCTTCTAATTGTCCCCTGTTCTAAGAACTCACTTTCCTTTTATCATTTACACTTCTTTATATTTTTTAAAGTTTTTTTTTGTTTGTTTTTTTTTAATAAAATTTTGTATTTTTAGGTATTTTAATATAACTTGTTTTTGATTTTAACTTACCTTTTAAAGTTAAAAAAAATTTTTCTGATGTATAAATTATTTTATCTTATTAGATTTTTATTTTTAAATATATTTTTTATTCTTTAATATAACAATTTTTTTATTAATTATAAATTTTTTAAAATATATTCTTACATAAATTTAATATAAATTATCTAAATATGACTTATTTTCAATTTTTTAAATATATCTTATTTTTAAGTAAAATTTATCTTTGGAAGAGTATT
>OZ010607.1:5537125-5559625 GCA_963932145.1 Acanthosepion lycidas | reverse complement strand
AGTTACAGAATTTTCTATGTAGATTTTGCTTAACCTTACTGTGAAAATAATAGTAATATTTTGGCATTTACTGTTTTGAATTTACTAATCCTCGGTTAAAAGGCAGCCTCTATATATTGTTGTCAAGAATGCACCAGAAATAAAAGAGGCCATCTATTTACCATATCTATGTCTACCTCTTTTGGCCCTCATGCAAACTAAAACTGTCTACACTTCTATTGAATATCCAAACAGAATTTAGGATTAAATAACCTGGAAAATATGGTACTCTTACATTTAACCAAATGGACATTTAGTCGAAAATGTAGTGGCGTACTTACATGTATGTCACACTATTTATTGTAATGTGCTACATATATTTATTTACTGTATTCATTTATAATTTTTCGAGGGTTATTTTTTTTTTTTTTTTTTTTAAATCTATTCTGTTTATATTATATTTTACTTCAAATATTACAGTAAGATAATAAGAAAAAGCACATTTTACTTTTGCTTTTAAATTTACTATTGCTTTTACAATATGAAAGATCATACAATTTTGCTTTTAGTGATCATTAACTTAAAGGGATAAGCTAGCTTTTATCTTAGTGTTAAATACGAATTTAAATAATTAGGTGCTACTTTTTACCCAAATATATTCAAATATTTTTAAAAATACTAATTTCAATAAACAAATATTGAAATAAGAAAACTTTTAACTTTAAATTTAGAGTTAATTTAGATTAACTTGAAATTCAGTGATAATTACTAGTCCTATTCTACTTATAATACTGCTAATTAAAATATTTAAATTATTGCTTGTTACTATTTTTACTTGTACTTTTTTGATGAAATGTCTGTTGGCCAAATATCCAGCCACAGAAAATATTGAGATATGCTATATAATAAAACAAAACCAAATTAGTTAAAATGACATGGAAGGATTTTATTTATTTTTTTCTGAACGATGTTTTATTTTGTATAGACCTTTGTTATCCTTACTTAGCAATGAATTTAGACTTAACCAATACACAACATTGGTGTTTGATAATCTGTTTCAAGTTGACTTTCTTTTTTTTTTTTTTTAATTCATTCCTTTAGAGTTCAGATAAGGCAGCAGAGGCCAAATCGAAAAAGTTAAAAGAGGTAAGTAGCATCCTTTTCTTTCCTCAATGTCTTCCTGTTCTTCTTTTTAAAGTATTATCATTGTTCAGTCATTATTAATTTTCAAAACAAAAGCAATTACAAAGAACCTGTTTCTAAAGCAAGAGTAGTTGATGAGCAGATAAAATAGTGTTGAATTTGTAGTTGTTTCATTATTTTTGACCTGAGGACACCCGTAGCTTATTTATCAAATCCTATTCAAAGAAACCTAAGAATGACACTTCCAAAAGGCAAGTAGAGAAATCTTGTCAAGCAGGCCATCATATATAATGAAAGAAAACCTTGTATTTGTGCCTCTTTGAGATGACGTTCAAATAATAGATCACGTACATCATTCAACACTACTTACATTATTTGGACTATTGTCCTCATCTTTGTTGCCATATTACAACATTTAAGCCGTTGTACGCTCCCGGCTTCTTCAGGTGGTTGGAATGTCAAACTGAACCCTTTATTTTGCTCATTGGGGTAGACTGTTTTAGTTCCACGTGCCATGTTTAATGGATGTCAGTTATCCCCTGTTAATTCCCCTCTCCAAGTTCTCCACCACCTTAACCAGGTATTGAACTCACACTCTTTGGGTCCTGTCACTGAATCTAACCAACGCCTTTATCCACATGGAACTAGAACAGTCTACCCCAGTGAGCGAAATAAAGGGTTCAGTTCGACATTCCAACCACCTGAAGAAAGATTTCTTACACTTAAGCATGAAAATATTTGTAGAAAAGGCAGAGAGAGGCTACATCATGTCAGTGAGAAAGTGACTGAAGCTGAGATGTCAGAACTGATAACATTATAGATCCTTTGGATTTTATCAAGAAATGCACAAGATGGATTCTGATGAGAAAAAATGGCTGTAGACCGTCAGAATATGATTATTAATTTTGGTTGCATAATGGAAAGGATTATTAATAACTCTTAACTTTAAGTAAAAATAAATATTCCTCTATTGGACAGCAATAATATCCTCTCTTGCTTGATATTAAATACTAGAAATTTTATTTTTGCGACCATGCTCCACAATATTGAAATCCTCAGAGTATTTTTGAAGTTATCGCTAACATTTTTTTTTTTTTTTTTTTTTTTTTTTTTTGTTGAAATTTGCAAACTCTACATTTCATTCAATTTCACAAACCAATCGATCAAATTTGAATAAGCCGATTTGTTTGGAAAATACTTTGACAAAATCCATACTTTGCAGTTTGTTAATTTCTTCAATTTAATTTTATAAGAGTTCATGATAATATTTTTTTAAGGAAATCTTTTTTTTCTTTTTTAAGAACAAAGAATAAATTTTTAGGATTTCTTACACTTAAGCATGCAACATACAACTGACTATGCGTAAATATTTCTTTCTGAAGCCAAATAAACTTTTTTGAAGCATTTGGCCGTGTGATTTATTTATAGATCTTGCAAATACAGGAAAAACTGGAAACTGGATTCTTGTATATAAAATTTTTTTAAAAAGATGTGCAAAAAACAATATTGTCTTTTTTTTTTTATTAAATAAGTATTTGTTATTTTGATCATTAAATTGTTTTTAAAATAGTGGGAGTATTTTGTATATTAAATAATAAAACTTTTTTTTTTTTTTTTTAATGAAAATTTATTGTACTAAGCTACATATCCTAGTAAAACCAACTGTACTCTTTAACCCCTTACTTGTTGGTACTTTTTCCAAAAATTTGTTTTCGATTGGTCAATGTATAGCTATTTTAGAAGGTGTGACGAGTGGGCATACAGACTAACAGAAGTTACAGAATTTTCTATGTAGATTTTGCTTAACTTTACTGTGAAAATAATAGTAATATTTTGGCATTTACTGTTTTGAATTTACTAATCCTCGGTTAAAAGGCAGCCTCTATATATTGTTGTCAAGAATGCACCAGAAATAAAAGAGGCCATCTATTTACCATATCTATGTCTACCTCTTTTGGCCCTCATGCAAACTAAAACTGTCTACACTTCTATTGAATATCCAAACAGAATTTAGGATTAAATAACCTGGAAAATATGGTACTCTTACATTTAACCAAATGGACATTTAGTCGAAAATGTAGTGGCGTACTTACATGTATATCACACTATTTATTGTAATGTGCTACATATATTTATTTACTGTATTCATTTATAATTTTTCGAGGGTTATTTTTTTTTTTTTTTTTTTTTAAATCTATTCTGTATATATTATATTTTACTTCAAATATTACCGTAAGATAATGAGAAAAAGCACATTTTACTTTTGCTTTTAAATTTACTATTGCTTTTACAATAGGAAAGATCATACAATTTTGCTTTTAGTGATCATTAACTTAAAGGGATAAGCTAGCTTTTATCTTAGTGTTAAATACGAATTTAAATAATTAGGTGCTACTTTTTACCCAAATATATTCAAATATTTTTAAAAATACTAATTTCAATAAACAAATATTGAAATAAGAAAACTTTTAACTTTAAATTTAGAGTTAATTTAGATTAACTTGAAATTCAGTGATAATTACTAGTCCTATTCTACTTATAATACTGCTAATTAAAATATTTAAATTATTGCTTCTTACTATTTTTACTTGTACTTTTTTGATGAAGTGTCTGTTGGCCAAATGTCCAACCACAGAAAATATTGAGATATGCTATATAATAAAACAAAACCAAATTAGTTAAAATGACATGGAAGGATTTTTATTTATTTTTTTCTGAACGATGTTTTATTTTCTATAGACCTTTGTTATCCTTACTTAGCAATGAATATAGACTTAACCAATACACAACATTGGTGTTTGATAATCTGTTTCAAGTTGACTTTCTTTTTTTTTTTTTTTTCTTTTTTTTTCTCTTTTTTTTTTAATTCTTTCCATTTTAATTCTTTCCTTTAGAGTTCAGATAAGGCAGCAGAGGCCAAATCAAAAAAGTTAAAAGAGGTAAGTAGCATCACTTTCTTTCCTCAATGTCTTCCTGTTCTTCTTTTTAAAGTATTATCATTGTTCAGTCATTATTAATTTTCAAAACAAAAGCAATCACAAAGAACCTGTTTCTAAAGCAAGAGTAGTTGATGAGCAGATAAAATAGTGTTGAATTTGTAGTTGTTTCATTATTTTTGACCTGAGGACACCCGTAGCTTATTTATCAAATCCTATTCAAAGAAACCTAAGAATGACACTTCCAAAAGGCAAGTAGAGAAGTCTTGTCAAGCAGGCCACCATATATAATGAAAGAAAACCTTGTATTTGTGCCTCTTTGAGATGACGTTCAAATAATAGATCATGTACATCATTGAACACTACTTACATTATTTGGACTATTGTCCTCATCTTTGTTGCCATGTTTATTACAACATTTCAGCCGTTGTACGCTCCGGGCTTCTTCAGGTGGTTGGAATGTCAAACTGAACCCTTTATTTTGCTCATTGGGGTAGACTGTTTTAGTTCCACGTGCCATGTTTAATGGATGTCAGTTATCCCCTGTTAATTCTCCTCTCCAAGTTCTCCACCACCTTAACCAGGTATTGAACTCACACTCTTTGGGTCCTGTCACTGAATCTAACCAACGCCTTTATCCACATGGAACTAGAACAGTCTACCCCAGCGAGCGAAATAAAGGGTTCAATTCGACATTCCAACCACCTGAAGAAAGATTTCTTACACTTAAGCATGAAAATATTTGTAGAAAAGGCAGAGAGAGGCTACATCATGTCAGTGAGAAAGTGACTGAAGCTGAGATGTCAGAACTGATAACATTATAGATCCTTTGGATTTTATCAAGAAATGCACAAGATGAATTCTGATGAGAAAAAATGGCTGTAGACCGTCAGAATATGATTATTAATTTTGGTTGCATAATGGAAAGGATTATTAATAACTCTTAACTTCAAGTAAAAATAAATATTCCTGTATTGGACAGCAATAATATCCTCTCTTGCTTGATATTAAATACTAGAAATTTTATTTTTGCGACCATGCTCCACAATATTGAAATCCTCAGAGTATTTTTGAAGTTATCGCAAACATTTTTTTTTTTTTTTTTTTTTTTTTTTTTTTTTTTTTTGTTGAAATTTGCAAACTCTACATTTCATTCAATTTCGCAAACCAATCGATCAAATTTGAATAAGCCTATTTGTTTGGAAAATACTTTGACAAAATCCATACTTTGCAGTTTGTTAATTTCTTCAATTTAATTTTATAAGAGTTCATGATAATATTTTTTTAAGAAAATTTTTTTTTTTTCTTTTTTAACAACAAAGAATAAATTCTTAGGATTTCTTACACTTAAGCATGCAACATACAACTGACTATGCGTAAATATTTCTTTCTGGAGCCAAATAATCTTTTTTGAAGCATTTGGCCTTGTGATTTATTTATAGATCTTGCAAACACAGGACAAACTGGAAACTGGATTCTTGTATATAAAAATTTTTTTAAAAAGATGTGCAAAAAACAATATTGTTTTTTTTTTTTTTATTAAATAAGTATTTGTTATTTTGATCATTAAATTGTTTTTAAAATAGTGGGAGTATTTTGTATATTAAATAATAAGACATTTTTTTTTTTTTTTTTTTTTTTTTTTTTAAATGAAAATTTATTGTACTAAGCTACATACCCTAGTAAAACCAACTGTACTCTTTAACCCCTTACTTGTTGGTACTTTTTCCAAAAATTTGTTTTCGATTGGTCAATGTATGGCTATTTTAAAAGGTGTGATGAGTGGGCATACAGACTAACAGAAGTTACAGAATTTTCTATGTAGATTTTGCTTAACTTTACTGTGAAAATAATAGTAATATTTTGGCATTTACTGTTTTGAATTTACTAATCCTCGGTTAAAAGGCAGCCTCTATATATTGGTGTCAAGAATGCACCAGAAATAAAAGAGGCTATCTATTTACCATATCTATGTCTACCTCTTTTGGCCCTCATGCAAACTAAAACTGTCTACACTTCTATTGAATATCCAAACAGAATTTAGGATTAAATAACCTGGAAAATATGGTACTCTTACATTTAACCAAATGGACATTTAGTCGAAAATGTAGTGGCATACTTACATGTATGTCACACTCTTTATTGTAATGTGCTACATATATTTATTTACTGTATTCATTTATAATTTTTCGAGGGTTATTTTTTTTTCTTTTTCTTTTTTTTTTTTAAATCTATTCTGTATATATTATATTTTACTTCAAATATTACCGTAAGATAATGAGAAAAAGCACATTTTACTTTTGCTTTTAAATTTACTATTGCTTTTACAATAGGAAAGATCATACAATTTTGCTTTTAGTGATCATTAACTTAAAGGGATAAGCTAGCTTTTATCTTAGTGTTAAATACGAATTTAAATAATTAGGTGCTACTTTTTACCCAAATATATTCAAATATTTTTAAAAATACTAATTTCAATAAACAAATATTGAAATAAGAAAACTTTTAACTTTAAATTTAGAGTTAATTTAGATTAACTTGAAATTCAGTGATAATTACTAGTCCTATTCTACTTATAATACTGCTAATTAAAATATTTAAATTATTGCTTGTTACTATTTTTACTTGTACTTTTTTGATGAAATGTCTGTTGGCCAAATATCCAACCACAGAAAATATTGAGATATGCTATATAATAAAACAAAACCAAATTAGTTAAAATGACATGGAAGGATTTTTATTTATTTTTTTCTGAACGATGTTTTATTTTCTATAGACCTTTGTTATCCTTACTTAGCAATGAATTTAGACTTAACCAATACACAACATTGGTGTTTGATAATCTGTTTCAAGTTGACTTTCTTTTTTTTTTTTTTTTTAATTCATTCCTTTAGAGTTCAGATAAGGCAGCAGAGGCCAAATCGAAAAAGTTAAAAGAGGTAAGTAGCATCCTTTTCTTTCCTCAATGTCTTCCTGTTCTTCTTTTTAAAGTATTATCATTGTTCAGTCATTATTAATTTTCAAAACAAAAGCAATCACAAAGAACCTGTTTCTAAAGCAAGAGTAGTTGATGAGCAGATAAAATAGTGTTGAATTTGTAGTTGTTTCATTATTTTTGACCTGAGGACACCCGTAGCTTATTTATCAAATCCTATTCAAAGAAACCTAAGAATGACACTTCCAAAAGGCAAGTAGAGAAATCTTGTCAAGCAGGCCATCATATATAATGAAAGAAAACCTTGTATTTGTGCCTCTTTGAGATGACGTTCAAATAATAGATCACGTACATCATTCAACACTACTTACATTATTTGGACTATTGTCCTCATCTTTGTTGCCATATTACAACATTTAAGCCGTTGTACGCTCCCGGCTTCTTCAGGTGGTTGGAATGTCAAACTGAACCCTTTATTTTGCTCATTGGGGTAGACTGCTTTAGTTCCACGTGCCATGTTTAATGGATGTCAGTTATCCCCTGTTAATTCCCCTCTCCAAGTTCTCCACCACCTTAACCAGGTATTGAACTCACACTCTTTGGGTCCTGTCACTGAATCTAACCAACGCCTTTATCCACATGGAACTAGAACAGTATACCCCAGCGAGCGAAATAAAGGGTTCAATTCGACATTCCAACCACCTGAAGAAGGGCCGCCATTCTTATCAACAAGCCTGACTTTAGAGTTATGTTTAACCCGAGCATGAAAACGTGGGCTGCATTGTGGAAGTGGGCGAGTGGTCATTCACCTAGCAAGTTGGTCAATAAAGTACAGGAGTACACAGTACCTGGCCACATCCGGGATGCATACGAAAAAGAACTAGCATGGTGGCAGCAAGATGGATGGCTACTGCCATATCCCGAGAAAGAGCTTTGCCCACCCAAGGGATTAATTCCCTTAATGGCGGTCGTACAAGATCACAAACAGAAAGTCCGACCGGTACTTGACTATCGGGAGTTAAACGGCTTTGTAGACGCATTCACAGCTGACGCTGAGGTGTGTGCGCAGAAATTACGAGAGTGGCGACGACAAGGAGCTGACGTATCGCTGTTGGATTTGAGAAATGCGTACCTGCAGATCCACATTGACAAATCGCTATGGCCTTTTCAAACAGTGGTCATTAAGGGTAAGCGGTTTTGCCTTACGCGTTTGAGTTTTGGCCTGAATGTGGCACCACTTATGAAGTCGGTGATCAACACGATAACGTCCCAGGATCAGGACATTAAGAGTGCCACGTCGACGGTATCTTCATAAATGAAGGACTAATTTCTGCAGCACGCGTAAGACAGCACTTTGCAGATTACGGGCTAGTCTGTAAAGATCCGGAGCGATTGAGAGACGGAACTAAGGTCTTGGGTCTGCAAGTCTGGGAAGAAAGCAACTCCCTTCGATGGAAGCGGGGAGGTCAGGTTCCAGAAATTGCTCAAATGATGACCCGCCGAAGCGTGTGTTCCTTGTGAATGGGAGCGTTGTGGAAGATGCTTGCTGGTTACGTCCGACTAACGATGCCAGGCACATTAACCTTGCTGAACTTGATGTGGTGATCAAGGGTGTGAATTTTGCCCTGCAGTGGAAGGCACCAGTTATGCATGTGGTCACCGATTCAGCATGTGTGCATCGGTGGGTGCCTGACACCCTGACGGGAAAGACGCGCGTGAACACGAAGGTGGCAGGTGAAATGCTGACTGACAATGACAACACGTTCACTTGCAGACAATTTAAGGAATTTGTAAGCAGCCGGGGTGTGCATTTAAGATTCCGGTGCACTTACGTGCCGTCTGGAAATGGTATTGTGGAACGCAACCACAGAAGCGTCAAAACCATAGCGGCCAGGAAAAATTGTTCAGTCTTGGAGGCAGTCTACTGGCATAACGTCACACCCAAGGACAACCTTTCACCTTCCACGGCACCAGCTGACGTACTGCATACGTACCATGTCCGGGTGAGAGGCATTGACGCAGCGCCCCCACCTAAGTCACAAATAACCAAAGGAGATTACAAGAAAGGGGACATTGTCTAGGTTAAGACTCCACGTGGTAAATGCACGACCAAATTTGGAACCGGACGTGTGACCGAGGTGGTGAGTTGACAGTCAGTGCTGGTCAATGGAACACCTCGTCATGTTAGAGACCTGCACCCTTTTTTGGGCTCAAATCCCACAGCTGACGAAGAAGACACGGAGGAGTGAACAGCCAATATACATAGAGTTGGGTTCAACAACTGATCACTCCGATATCAGTAGTTCGCCAATAGATCGGGTCGTGTCTAATGAGAACTCCGATGAAGAAGCTCAACTGATCCCTCTTCAGAGGAGCACCCAGAACAAAAGACCGCACCCGCACTGTCATCTGTGTGATCAGGAGATCAGGCGGAGTGTGGCAGACGTGATGAGACAGGACCTGGGACGAGCACAACTGGTTGCCACTTGCCTTGTCCCCGCCAAAAAAGAGCCCGTATTTGCTTAGCATGTAAAGCTACTCCAGTTGAAATGAGGGAGAGAAAAAAAGCACTTACCGCAATCCGTCCTCGGCCAGATAACATAAAAGAATGAGGGGGGGACTTGCATTGAATTTTTATACAATAAAGATACAATGCATTATGGGACAGGGATGCAATGAATTATGGGATCGCATGAAGACGCAAGGGATTATGGGTATATGGACAAATATAAAAGTAACCAATTTTTCCCAGTGCGAGGGGCTTGGAGTGATGTTCACGGTTGGCGGCTAGAAAAGTCTGTTAGTGTAATTTTGAGACAGAACTCAAGGAACTACTCAAAGTTGGAATACCAGTTGGGAGAGCTTGAATTTACTCACTGGTTGCTGTTTTCTTTTTTTTTCTTTTTTTTTTTTTATTATCCACAGAAATATTGCCAGATACTGAAGGGCCAAAACATTGTAATAAATACGGCAACAAAGATGAGGACAATAGTCCAAATAATGTAAATAGTGTACATAATACCTCATCTCAGAATTATAGACAGATACATCATTGAAAAGGGAGAAACATCATGAATGATCCAAGTAAGGTATTGATTATTGGTATGATAATACTCTTTAAGAGGGTTTCTTTGGTAACAAAGAAAAGAGTGCCAAACAGCTACATGTCATCTATCCTTCTTTACAACAGATGAAGAAGAGACTCAAGGGCAACGGATGAATGATTCTACAGGATATCATGGACCGAGCATGTGAGCAATGATGAGGTTATGGAGAGGATGCAAG
This sequence comes from Acanthosepion lycidas, assembly GCA_963932145.1. Lineage (NCBI taxonomy): Eukaryota > Metazoa > Mollusca > Cephalopoda > Sepiida > Sepiidae > Acanthosepion > Acanthosepion lycidas. The sequence continues at coordinate 5,549,347 of OZ010607.1, read as the reverse complement.
CAAGGAGAAAGCTTATACTTAACATCAGGAAGAGGCATCTGAAATTTCTGGGACACATAATGTGAAAGGAGGGCTTGGAGAATCTGATATTCACTTAAATAGAGGGAAAGAGAGACGAGGAAAAGCCATGTGTGACATTCCTAGCAGGCTTAAGCAAATAGATGACAGAACATGGTCTGGCGAAAGTAGCAAGGGGACAAAAATTATTGAAAGCTACAAGGGATAAGGAGAAGTGGAGAGCCACGATTGCCTACGTCCTGAAGGGACACTGCACATAAAAAGAAAGAAAAATACTCTTTGTGTAGCAGGGTAGGGATCTTTCCTGGATATAAATATAAATTGGATCAGGTGATTCCATGATGTATCAAAGGAGGATACAAGTGTGCTGTGATTTACTTGGGTAGCATATACTGCTGAAAATGGCCACTTTTTATTAAAGTGTAAGCAAAGAGCAGTAGAAAACAAATGCACATACAATATCAGCCACCAAGGCTTTTTTCCTTCAGCCTGACAACAAAACTGAGAGAATACTTCACTCAAAAAAAATGCCAATGTCAGGTCTGCTTAGTCTCAAGTACACATCGGCTGAGATTGGCTAACAACCAAGGCTTACTCTTTCCATGCAAATCAGTACACCAATCCATATGCAAATCTTGGTAACAATGTCGCCTACATCATCTCACTACCATCAAACAGCCAGTTATGAAACGGGGCGACACTTGTTTGAGTAGGCATCAACAAAAGCTTCAAGGGAGAAATCGATTGTTCCTGTGGGGTACCAAGTCAGAATCGCTATTATTTTGTGCAACTTCCACTCCCTCAACAATGTTTACTTACAAGATCATAAAAATATGTGAACCAAACGCAATGTGATATTTATTATTTCCCATTTTGTAAAGATTAATTATTTCCCATTTTGTAAAGATTAATTATTTCCCATTTTGTAAAGATTAATTATTTCCCATTTTGTAAAGATTAATTATTTCCCATTTTGTAAAGAAAGAAATGTGAAAAGAGATCTTTTCATTCAAAGATTTTTTTTAAAAATTACAAAATTATCAAAATACGTAAATCATCTACAACGTAATATTTATTTTTTTTATTTACCATTTTATAAATAACTAGGAAAACAAGTTTTTTTTATTCATAATTTTATTAAAAATATCAATGAATTGTTGTATGAAAGAAATGCCTGGAAAATACATTTTTTTTTTTTTTTTTTTTTTTTCCAAAATTTATAATTTTATTTGTTATATTTATTTAAATTTTCTTGTTCAGACATTTTTATAAATTTTTTGTACAAAAAAATTTATTTTCATATTTATTTCTTTATAAATTGATAAATGATAAACATTGCATTGTTGGTTACGATTTTTGGGATGTTGTAAATATAAAATTATTCTTGTAAATAAACAACCTAATAAATATGGTTTAATATTTTTTGTTGTAAATTCACTTTCGTATGTTTGGGTTTTATTAAAATTCCAATCATTACTTTTTAAAAACAGCCATTGCCAGGAAGCGAAGGTAGTCTCAAGGGGGAAATTGTCCTTTGGATAGAGTTTTTTTGCTAGCACAATGCTTAAAGATTGTCAGTCATGCTGAAGATGAAAAGCATTCTACCCATGAACAGGAATTAATCTTTGATTTTTATAGGGAAAATAATCTTTTCTTTCTTTTAGTTTTCTTTCTCCTTTTTTTTTGTCTTTCTCCTTTTTTTTTTTTTGTCTTTCTCCTTTTTTTTTTTGTCTTTCTCCTTTTTTTTTTGTCTTTCTCCTTTTTTTTTTTTGTCTTTCTCCTTTTTTTTGTCTTTCTCCTTTTTTTTTTTTGTCTTTCTCTTTTTTTTGTCTTTCTCTTTTTTTTGTCTTTCTCCTTTTTTTTTTGTCTTTCTCCTTTTTTTTTTGTCTTTCTCCTTTTTTTTTTGTCTTTCTCCTTTTTTTTTTGTCTTTCTCCTTTTTTTTTTGTCTTTCTCCTTTTTTTTTTGTCTTTCTCCTTTTTTTTTTGTCTTTCTCCTTTTTTTTTTGTCTTTCTCCTTTTTTTTTTTGTCTTTCTCCTTTTTTTTTTGTCTTTCTCCTTTTTTTTTTTGTCTTTCTCCTTTTTTTTTTTTGTCTTTCTCCTTTCTTCTTTTTTCAATGCTAGAAAAACAAAAAAAATTAATTTAAGTACCACCTCTTATTTGATTTAAGAATGACAGTACTAAACTTTTTTTTTTTTTTTTTTTTTTATTATATCTCATTCCTCCACAAAATCTTTCAATTGCAGGAAGGCACATCATCAGGGGAAGAAGAAACAAGTTCTTCTACCAATGCTGAAGATTCTGAAAAGAAATGGAATTTGAAAATTGGTTCTTGGAATGTGAATGGAATCCGGGCATGGCTAACTGTAAGTTAGAATTTGCTTATGCATGAAGGGAGACGGCGTTACTAAGTGACCATTTCTTCTAAATAAATAGATTGACACTTTGACCCCGTTTTACTGTTTTGTTTAATCAGGAAAGTAACAACAAAGGAATACAGGATTACCATTGTGTCACAGGCTAGAAATATTCTGACTTTTCTTTAAAAATTAGGTTCTCATTGGCAGTTTTCTTTTCTTTTGACATTGTTAATGTTTTTTTTTTTTTGTTTGTTTGTTTTTTTGTTTTTGTTTTTTTTGTTTTTCATTCATGTAATAACTAAAAAAAAACAGTGTCTTCCTTAAAATTTCCGTTTATTTAAAAATCTTCTCTTAAACCTCTTCCTAACATGATTTCTTGTTTTTGTTTGTTGTCTTTTACCTCATGTATCTCTGCCACCTCAAAATGAGATCAGGTCTATTTCTCCACTACTTGGAACACTCCTCATTTTCTGTTTTGTATGGTGATTATTTGTCTCCTCCTCCACCCAAAAATGTTATCAAATCTATTCCTTCTGTTACTATGAAAAAAAAAAAAAAAAAAAAAAACTCTTAGTTGTGTGCATAGTGTCATCTCCTCAACTACACTCTCATGCCAATTGAGAGGCTAAATGTATCTCTTCTCACCATTCAAAAAAAGAAATTATTTATTAAAATTTAAGAAAAATATTAACACAGAAATGGTTTCCAGTGGGACAAAGAAAAGTCCAGTGGTCATATGGAGTCTAAAATATTGTTTCCTATTCTTTTATGAATTATCTCCCTTGGACCTGATATTGATTTCCTCTTCTTTCATTTTCTCATGGAAGTATTAAAAACTAATTTCAGTTAGTCATTGTGGCTACCAGTTAAACTAATCTGATAAAAAAAAAGTTGTGTAAAAACACCAATGTAAAAGTTTTTTCTTTTTCATTTTCCCTTCATCTGAAAAGTATTCCTGTTATGTAGAGTTTAATTGTTACTTTATTTTTGTTTTTTCTTGTTTTGAAATCAGAACGCTATAATCACTTGACTGTATCCCTTTTGTTGCATATTAACACCATTCTTACTTTCTGAACTTTTGCCTTATTTCTTTGCCTAGTTTGTCTTGTATATATATTGTTTTATATTATTTTGCCCTGTTATTTTTTTTCCTTTTATTGTTTATTGGAAACTTTGTCAGTTCTGTTTGTTGGGCATTTTTGACAATTTTACTTAACCATGGCCAATTACTGTACAAGTAGCATGGCTCACCTGATGCGTGTCCCCCTCTGGTTGGAAAAGGTTGTCCATGTTTGATTTATACTGTAGGGATACAAAAGGCAATTATCTCCCTTTGATTGAGACGAAATTTCATGATGGACATTTAGTGACATCATTTCATAGTGATGAAAGCGGTCAGTCATTAGTTGGCTACCTGGACAGGCAGTTTGCTTTTGTAACATGGGCAAAGGTTAACCTTGCCTACCTGGGCCAGCTGCCATGAGGCAAGACACAAGCCAGTAGCACAGTTTTCCTGTTGAAAAATATGTCATCACGAGAAACATAGAAGATTGTTGTGGCATACCTACAGACAATAATGGGTATGTCTCCATTCACATAAATACAGTAGTAAATAATGTATATTGGCCTGCAGTTAGATTCATTGTGGAATTCACTTGACTCACTTCTAGCGGTTGACTACTACTTCTACATGCCACTGGCGAATCTTATACGTGTTGTTCTTGTCCTAGGTATTATCGTTCATTATCAGCCCTTGTGGGATTATTCTAATCAGTAACCTTCCCTAGGTTACAACAAAGATAAATCCAGCCCACTCAAATCCCCATTGGGAAAGAGAAATATGGCTCCTCCAGAAACATAGGAGAATTCTTTGGCAGTTCAAATTCACTTTAGGAATTATTACACGTATGATGTTAATATCTCTTTGCCATTTTCACATTGCTTGTTGTATACATATGTTATAGTTTCTCTGTGTGAAACAAGTGTAAATATGTGTATATAATTTTGTGTATGACTTCGCATGAAAAACAAAGTATACTTGTCATTCTTTTCTTTTTTTCTTTTTCTTTCTTTTTTTTCTTTCTTTTTTCTTTTTTTTTTTTTTTTCTTCAGCTATTCTGTTTTATTCATGTATCAACCGTTACTACACTGCAGTTGTCAATAGTCGCCATAGAATTTTCAATAGTCGCCTTGAGACAGTTGCTATAAATAAACACCTTATCAACTGTTATTTCCGGTATTTTAAGCTGGGAATCGCCTCCTACTGCTTTGGAACAAGGCTAAAATTCCATTTTCCAATGCCATTTTGAATTATTCTAGATTCTACACAAGGTGTAACATCGATTAAACCCACGTTAATTTTTTTCACAATGTTTTGTAAATAAAAATGGCAGCATCAATATCCAACAAAGCTTTTATTCAAAAGTTTTTCTTTGATTGTTAACACTCTGATGATGATGATTTTGAAGGCTTTACTCGAGTGGATATTGGTGCTGAAGTGGCCAGAGCTGATAACCCTGATAGTGACAGGGAGGAAAGCAATGATGGCCACTAATGGGCTACTATCATCCCTGCCTGAGTAATTATATGGAAGCTACTGGCAACCATTGATATATCTGATAGCCTTTCTGAAGGTGAATTATTTTGTCTATTTATAAACAACAAACTAATAACTTTATTTGTCAACAAGACAAATAAATATGAGTCAGGTAAGAAAGAGCAAACAAATGCTAGTGTCTTCTCGTATGTAAACACGAGGAAACCACTTTTTTAATGAAATGAAAGCCTTTTTAGTGATTTTGCTTCTTATTGCACCGCACCGCCCCCCCCCCGCAGAACTCCACAAGGAATAATAAAAGTTAAAGTACATTGAATTGTGTATTTTTAATGTATGTTTTTTATTTCGCATTTTTTATTTTTCATTTCTGCATGCAAAACATAATGCATTATATAATATATATATATATATATATATATATATATATATATATATATATCAAAATATTACTCATTCATTCTTTTATTAGTGTACAAAGATTAAAATCTATATGCACAATACAAAGGAAGTTGTAACAATTTTAAAACAAGGTATTCATGTTTTTGCACCCTCAAAAAAAAAAAAATTGGAGTGGCAGGGGAGACAACTCTAGAAAGCAATTACGGTTGTAACGGTTATGGTGTTACTATATCATGAATATAATAATAATTATAATGAGTGAATCCAAATAGAAGATATTTCCTCTTTCTCTCACATAGTACCCCCCCCCAAATCAATACAATAGGGTTTAAATAAAGGATTTGGCTCTTAAAAACAGAATTACTACTGCGAGTTCCTTCCTTTTATAGGAGTCTTTAAGTTGATTATCTTGATTTCAGATAAATCTGCACCAATTTGAATGGTTGAGTTGCTTTTACCTTTGGAAAAACAAAGATGTTTTCTTCTTAAATCTATTTTAATAAACATATTGTATTGTAGATTGTGTAGTTATTTGATAATATATCCCCACCTTTTTTTCATTAGAATTTGAGTGAGAAGAAAATATATATACATCCTGAATTTATTTAATAAATTCAATACAATACATTGCAAAAATACGATTCAGTGAAAGGGGGTTGTCTTGTATGGTGAAACCTATATTCTAACATTAAAATTTTGGGAGTTATCTTCTATGCCCAGTTGCCTTGTACACTAGCATGTATGGTAAGTATTTTCTTCCACAGGGATAAGTCCAAATTCCATAAGAAATTAAGAAGAATGTTAGGCTGAATTTTTTTTTTTTTTTTTTTTTTTTTTAAACCTTTGTGTCATATCTTCCATGAGGCACGCGGTGAAGATCACTCTGTATTCAATGGTAGATGTATCAAATAGCCTTGCCTCATTAACCATTACAATAAGAGAAATAAGTAAAAGGGTTAGCGGTTTATCCCTTGGTTCCTTCTAAAGTCTTCTTCAACTCTATACTTCTAACGTCACTTTATAAACTCTGACATTTTATTTACTATATCTTGTTTTGTTGTTTTTTTTTTTTTTTTTTTTTTTTTTTTTCACTCCCTTCTCAATAGGGGTAGATAGATCCCTAGTTTTTTGAACAGGAGTAAACATTTATCCCTTGTTTTCTTTCTAGGATTGGATTTCCAGTTCCTTGTAATGCCTTTTTATTCCCAGTAGTCCCTTGCATCTTAGTGGCATTATTGCCTTGCTTGGAGTGAATTGATTAAAAATTTTGATTTTTTTTTTTTTTTTTTTTTTTTTTTTTTTTTTTTAGCATTACCTTATTTTTTGTTAAATGAATTTAAATTAACTAAAGTTTATATCTTATCTGTTTTTAAACTAATTTTGTAGCTATTAAATATAGTGCCCCCGATTTTCTGTTTCAAATTTTCTTTTATTCTGTTTCCACTTTTGGCAAATTCCAGTTTTTTTCCGTTTTTACTTTTGGTAAATTTCTTTTTTTCCATTTTTATAGTATTTTATGAGAAAACTGCAATACAATATGCTATAATTATTGTTAAAACTGAAAACAAAAATATAATTGCAAGTTTTATTGCATATAAAGAAATAGCAAATATCTACAAATCTTTTTTTAAATGTTAAAATCCAAGTCCAAAAGTAAATGATATGTAAAAATAAAAAAAAATATAACATGACTAGACAATAAAACAATGGAATGTTACAATGCATAATTATCTTTGAGGTAGAACTTTTAATTAGAGCTTCCGTCTTTAAGAACACTTTCAAATTGTTTTTGTTTTTTAAGTATTTAGATTGATTTATAATTATTGATTCATAATATAAAAATCACATTTTAAGTATCAACAGCAAATAACTAGAATTTCAATAATAAATATCTGAATAAAGTCAAACATTTTGACTAAAATTTTACAAAACAGTAATTAAAGCATAATAACTGAATTTTTGTAACAAAATATCAAAAACCAAAGTAGACATATAAATTCAAAATTTAAATAAAACTTATCCCAAGTTAAAATACTGCTCAAATTTTAAATTGCTAATTTCTTAATTTGGGAAATATCTAATCTTCAAATCTTTTCTCTAAATCTCCGTTGTAATACAACATTGTGAATTGCTTGATGTTCTCAGTGGTAAAACTTTCACATTATTTATTGAGTAAATTTTAACTGAGAAAATTAATGTTTAGCATATATGCTGGTAATAGGCATCCAAATGACCTTATTGGCAATCTCTTCCAGATGAGGAAATCTGCTCTTATTTGCATCCCAAAATGACGGGATATTAAAAGGATTTGGTAAATCATCTTGGTAATACACATACATTTGGAATTCTTCAAGAAGGTCAATAGAAATACATTGCAAGTCCTTGATGGCTGCAAAATTGTCTAAATAATGGCCTATACAGGTTAGTTGTCTAGGATCAAACAGGCAAGCTGTCTTGTAAAAGTTATACACAGGCTGGGTATCCAAGTATTTATTCAGTTTTGAAAAAAAATTGCTGAAAAAAAATCTTGGGAATTTGAGAATAACTCCTCCCTCTTTGTGTTTTCTAGTTCAGAAAGAAGATGATCAGTTTCTAATCCAAATATTGATTTTGATATACCAGTATGCAAATAATGTTTTATATCCTCCATCATGTTATATATAACACATGCAAATGAAGATTTAGTTTCTTCTAAGTTTCTCAAAGCTGTTATTAAACGAGTGCAGTTCTCATTGAAGCCATTTTAAGTATCGCTTTTTCCAACTTGGCTTTTTAAAAAAGGCAGACTCGATGAAAGTATTTAGCTGGGTAACATTATCAAATGCTGGCCAGTGTGGAAATACTTCACTAACAAGATTTAAAATATGTGCTAAGCACAACACGTGGCAACTGTTAACAAAGACATTTGACAATATTTTCTTATGAGCTTTTTTGCAAAGGTAATAATATCCTCAAATGCAATATCCTCATGAATTACAGCTGGGGATGCATGTCTGACTTACAGTTTGATGATTGCATTCTCACGTGGTACAACATCAATGAGAAGTGACTCTCCACAAATGCTTGCAACTTTCATTTAAAATGCTGTGATCATGATAGTTGTTTCATCTGTTTTGGGGCCGACTGATTAGCAAACTTGGCTTTCATGGCAGCAATGTGACAAGCAAACGATTTTGGTAGATAAATTTGCCTAACACAATTCACACCTGGAATAGCACCGTCTTCTTTACAATGTTTTAATATGAATGGCCTCATTTTGTCAATTTTGTGTAGGGGAATATCAGACAAAGTGTACATTTTCAAAAAATCAAGGACAAAATCATCTCGTACCTCTTTACTCTTCAACAAAGTTGTGATTGTCTTCTCTTTCAGCTGAGTGTACTTTTTTGAAGACCTTTTTTTTTTTAATTTTGTCAAATGTGTTTTTGATTTGATGTGATCTTTGATTGTGTCAATCCTAAAAATGCCAACTCTGAATCAGAATTTGCAAAATAACATATTTTCTTCTGCATAAAAGTCATTAATAAATTGCTCTGCTCTGGCTTTAGCTTCTTTTTTTTTTTCTTTTTTTTTTTTTTTCTTTTTTTTTTTTTTAGAGGAACAGGCCCAACTTTTGAGGTTAATTCACTGTATTGGCTTGATTCAGTCTTGGCAATTTGTGACTTATTCATACAAATTATTACAAAATATAAATAAAATATTAAAAAATAATAATTGATAGTTAATGTTGTTAAAGGATTTTTTTGTTCAATTTAAATTTGTTTACAATGATGAAGCACTGAAAATTATGCCATTATTAATCCGAAAGAATCACTATGTGGCAGTAAGCTTAGACAAGCCAGTTGTTTCATAGAATGGTGGTTTTGGAGAATTGTTTTTTCTTTATTTCTAAATTGTATGGTAGGCACGTGATAGCATTTACTTTTTCATATTCATAAAACAAGCTTACAAGTTGTTTAGAATCTTTTACTTGTAAATTGTATGAGGCCTAAAGGAAATGGCTTGATCTTCAACTCTCTCTCTCTTCCCCCTCCAATTTTGACATCAACTAGTGTCTGTCTTCCATTTCCACTTCAGCAGTGGATCTTGGTGGCCACGACCTAGCTATGACCCGACTTTCTTCTCATTTGCAACATACAGTTTCTTAGAAAAGTTATAAAATATTTAAAAATAGACTGGCCAACACATTCTCAAAAAATCAACTACCCACTTTTCTTTTTTTTTTATGCAAACATTTTTGTTCTCAATTATTTTTCAGGTTTTATAAGGAAAATGCCTAGAAAGCTTTGTAAAAACAAATTTAAAGGAAATAACTACATTATGTTATTGTTATATTAAAATGTTTAAGAAAAATCAAAGAAAAAATCTTTTTTTAAAATAGGTGAAAAAAATCAAATATAATTTGTTATTTATTATTGTAAATTCTGTCAAAAACAGATTCTGTTTAAGATTAACAATTCTGCAAAATTTATTCCTCTATAAATATAACTTACTTTCAAATAGTGTTACACAAGGCTAGTTAGAAACTGGCACATTTTGTTATTCCAATAGAAAAGATATTTTATAATATTGTCATTATTCAATGTATTAATCACTTTTCTTATTTAGACTATTGTAAACTTCCTTGGTTAGATTTTTATAACTTTTTTTGCCACACTCTCTTAACCTCCATTTTGCAACAATATCACTTTGAGACATTATGGGTTAATTAGTAAAACTTGTATCACTAAATCATTCCCCTCCCCCTCCCCCCCAAAAAATATTTCTTGCAATATAGAAGTGTTTTCTGGCTTTGAATGACCTGCAAGTATTGATAAGCCATATAAAATTAATCAATCTAATAAGCTACAAAGGACAGGAAGTTGTGGAGAGCTGTGATTGCCCGTGTCTGGAAGAGACATGTTACTTAGAAGAGGAGAATGAGCTTGTGTAAATGGTTGACAGAACTGGGATTAGGAGAAATGGTAAAAAGGTAAATCTTACTAAGAGCTGTAAAGTACAGGAAGTTGTGAAGAGCCATGATTGGCCATGTCCTGAATAGACACAGCACATGGAAGAAGAAGCAAGACTTGCAATGTTTTATGTGGGATAGGGGTTGTAGAGTAAAAAGTGAGGGTTGGGCAGCTCCAACCAAGATATGGAGATACTATTTCATTTTTGGCCTGATCTGGCTTTTGTAAAGATAGAGCCTGGCAGGAGGAGTCTAGTATTTACTGACGTGGTACAAGGAACTGATAAGTGTTTTTAATTGTGGACAATTAAGCATACTACAAGCCTGGCATCTAGGTCCCACCCTTTTACTATTAAAATAGCTAAATGCGACTGCTACTTCTATTCCAACAAATTTTTTTTCTTGAACATCCCACCGGTGGAGCTCCCTTCCATCTATTTGCTTCCCTGATAACTGCAATCTTCAAAAATTTAAATGCAACGTCAATCACCATCTTTTGTTTTCTTGAATCCCATTCATCTTTTGTACTTTCCTCAATCCTCTCTATACTCAATCTTTTCTTTCAATTTCGCTCCCTGTAAACCCCCTGTGTACTAGTGGCATTTCTGCCTTGCTTGGAGTGAAATGATTTTTAAAAAAAGAAAAAAAAAAGATTAATTTCAGATATTTTTGTGGGTTTGTTACTGATTTTTTTTTTTTTTTTTTTTTTTTTTAAGAAAAATGGATTTGATTATATGAAGAAAGAAAATCTTGACATTTTCTGCTTGCAAGAAACCAAATGCTCAGATGGTAAGATTCCAGACAAATGCAAAATTGATGGCTACTTTGACTACTGGAACAGTGCAGAAACAGAAGGTTACTCTGGTTGTGCCCTCTATTCAAAAACGAAACCATTATCTGTGACTAATGGAATTGGTAAGATACATGTTGTCTTTCATTTTGCCAATATAATCTAAATATAGACTAATAGTAATTGAATGACAAAATAAAAACATCCCATGTTAACATTTTTTGTCCTCCAAAATGGCTTCTTCAAATTAATAATGTTTTTATCAATGGAATCTTATAAATGTAGAGTAATGGAAGAAAATATAATAAATGCTGGTTAGGATTTTATATTGTGACTCCCTCAAGATACAGAGATTTAAAATTAAAATAAAAAAATGCAAATTTTGGATAAGAGAGAAGGAAATTGAACATAGGATACACTGCACCAGAGGTAGTTTGAACTGTAAAATGATGAGATTTTGATTTGGTGTATAGATTAATTATAAGAAATTTAGTATAGAATATAAGAAAATTGAGCAGAATAAGCTGTGCTGGAGTTTGTTTTGCTCAACTCCACAAATTGCTATAAAATTAAAACATTAACCTGAAACACTCAAGTCATTTCCTGAAACAGCCTCATCAAATCAAGACTTTCCTACGAATGTCATGTATGGTATCATACGTGTTCAGAAATGCGGTGATATAATTTACAAGCACTTTGCAAAGTTGCCACGTGCTGAGATCACCTCCTCCAGGCCAATATTATCAAGAAGTCATCTCCCTGACAAATTGACTCTAGTGACATTCAAACTATAGTCTCGTAGTCAGAAAGCAAACATTCTAACAACTTGGCCACAAGCACATTTCAAACTACTTCAAGTATGAGGTTAGGAAAGAAACCCCGCATCAATACTGAAAAGACAGATAACATCTACTGATTTGAGAAATGTATTTTCTCAAAAAAAAATTATTTTAAGAGATCCTATAAATTTCAACTAACAGCAGCACTGGCTGCTTTGTTAAAGCATACCAAATGTTTCCTTATAAGGAAACGGTTAATGTGTGTGTGTGCATATATGATGTCTAATTCATTTTAGAAAAATCTAATCAAAGGATTACACATAATTTTGAGAGGAATCCTTTCTTGGTCAGGCTGAGAACTTTTCAGCAC